>JAOANR010000012.1:39910341-39983146 GCA_030278955.1 Hygrophila difformis | reverse complement strand
TATTTATTAATTATTTATTTTTTATTTTTGCATTTTAAAGTTTAAATTAGATTTATAAATTTCTTATTTATGCATTTATTTATTTATTCATTATAAATTTCAATTTTTTTTAAATATATGGAGTTTCCTATATATATGGAATTCTACAACATTGTACTTTTAAAAAGATTTGAAAGATTTGAAATTTGAAATTTTATATCTTTTTATTTTATCTATATTATTTTGTAATTTTTTATTTACCAATTTTAGATTTTTTCATGTATTTTTTTATTCATCTACACATATTTGTAAAACCATTAGTGAAGACGTCTCCCTTTCAAATTTTCAATTTTGTTATATAGTTTTTTGTATTTTTATTTAATAATTTATAGTTTTGAAATTAATTTATTTATTTACGTTATAAGATATATTAATGTAGATATAAAATAAAAATATTTAGTTTTTAAAAGATTTGTAATTTCCAATTTATATGGAATTCCTACAATTTTCAATTTTAAAGATTTGAATTTCAATTTTTTCAGTTTTTATTTTAGTTTTTTGTATTCTTTTATCCCACAATTTTCAGTTTTTATTTATTTAATTTAAATTTTAGATTTTCAATCCATCTATTACCAAAACGTAATCTTTTTTATGGTGAATTTGTGTCTCAAGTTTTAATAATTTACTTATATTTTAATATTGAATTTGATTTTTATATTTTATTTATTTTTTTATTTATGTTAAAAGATATATTATTGTGTATATGGAAATCTTAATTTTCAGTTTTAAAAAGATTTGAAATTTCCAATTTATATTCCACAATTTTCAATTCCTAAAAAATTCAGAATTTCAAATTTATATGTAATTCTTACTCTTCAGTTTTGCATGATTTATTCATTCATTTTTTTCAATTATTATCTTTATTTTAACATTGAATTTTATCTAATAAATTATTTTATTCATGATTTATTTTATTCGTGATTTAGATTTTATTTTTTTTGCAAAAAAAAATAAGGATAAAAATAAGAGCTAACAGCACAAAGAATGCAACATTTCCCAGCAGGTATATGAAAAAAGTGGTAAATTAAATATATTTTAAAAATAGTATCATATCATAATTTAGGATGACCAATTTTTAATTTAGTTATTTTTTACTTTATAAATCAATTATTAATATTGCATTACTATTGCATAATTCTACTAAAAACCGGAGTCGATATGAAGATTCAACCGCCAACGTAGCGGATGAAATGCAATTCTCAAATATTTTTAAAAAATAGTCATGTTATTCATCTAATAAAAGGTTTTTTCCTTTTATTGTTTCATTTTTGAACAATAAAGAGTTGACTTTTATTTTCAAATTAATCTTTTAGAATATATTTGGAATATAAATCTTAGTCGAAGTATATAATGATTAGAATTCTACATGTAAAACAATGACCACATAAAATGATTTAACATCTCTTCTTATTAAAACAAAGTTCATTATTCGGGATGAAAATTCTTGATTGGTATATTGATTATGAGCCCGTGTAATTTAACCGAATTCCCCATTCAATTTAGAGAAGAAAATTCTCAGTCGAAGTGTATTTTGCTATTACTATAAATAAAAGTCAATGCTATTCTTTAAAGAATGTTAGACTCTATATTCCAAAAATATAAATTTTATCACTTCAAATCCAAACATTTTTTTAAAGATAATGCTATACTAGCTCTACTAATAAGATGGTTGATACGATTAATGATTACATCACAGAACGTATGTCTGTAAATTAAAATGTATATCTCAGTTCCAACAAAATTTGTCAAAAGGATGAAAGCATAGATAATAACAATGAAATATTTTTCCCCGAAATATCTAATCATGATCAATTGTTCTAGATTATCGAATCAAGAAATAAAGTTGAAGGAGGGATGCATAGTCATGCTTCTTAAAAATATAGATCTATCAAATAAATTATGCAATAGAAGCAAGTTGATAGTAATTAAGATGCAGAACCATAAATTCATGTTAAACTAATTTTAGAAAATCATGAAAATAGAAAATTTTTATTTGGTAGACTGATTATGAGCCCGTCTGATTTTACAAAATTCTCTATTTGATTTTAGAGGAGAAAATTCCCAGTTGTAGTTTGTTTTACTATGATTATATACAAAAGTTACTGTCAATCTTTAAAGAATGTTGGACTCTATCTTTGAAAATCAGTTTTTAGTCAAGAACAATTATATGTTGTAATATTTCATGTCACTAGCAATAGATGACTCAAAGTATTAAGATGTAATTAACATCGATTAACTCATGATACACAAGAAATGTTGTTTCAATGAAATTTATACGTATATGACAGGAATTTACAAAATGAATACTTTATGTTGGTGATGATAAAGCTGGTATTGATCTTTAGAGATGTACAATCAAATTTGACATTTCCAAATGATATTTTTATAAACTATACGGGTGATTCTATAGTGATATTTTTTTTTAAAAAAAAAGTATATATAAAAATATAAACTTGAACACATCAAATCCAAACATTTTTAAAGATGATGCTGTACTAGCCCCTACCAATGAGATGTTTGATACGATTAATGATTACATCATAAAATGCATTCTACAAATGAAAATGTATATCTCAGTTCTAACAAAATTTATCAAGAGAATGAAAGCATAGATAATGACGATGAAATATTTTCACGGGTAGTGATGGCAATAGGTCGGGTCTGAGTTGGGTCCGCTAAGACCCAAGACCCGACACAGGGCTCAGTTCCGGGTCTGACCCGGACCCGTTGCCATCCTTAGGCAACGGGTCGGTTCCGGGTCCATTTTTATAAGGTCCAAGACCCGCCACAATCTCGGGTCTTGCTCAGCTCTCGGTTCTGACACGAACCCATTGCCATCCCTATTCATAGGAATATCTAAACACGATCCAGTGTTTTGGATTACCGAATCATGTAATAAAGTTAAATGAGAGCTGTGTAGTCATGCTTCTTAAGATTATAGAGCTGCGTAGAATGATTATGAGCCCGTTTGATTTAACCAAATTCCCTATTCGATTTCAGATAAGTGAGTTTCCACTCTCAGTTTGTTTTGCTATTGCTATAAACAAAAGTCAATTCAATTTTTAGCCATGGATAATTATATTTTGCAATGTCTCATATCACTAGCACGTGAGGACTCAAATTATTGTATGATGAAGATGAATTAATTTAGGATACAAAAAAAAATGTATTGAAGATGAAATTTTTAACAAAGTGTGAGTTTTAATATTATGCTTAATACTTATATTTAAAATTTTATTTGCTTTTATATAATTTTAAATTAAATAAAAATATTATTTTAATATTTATCAGGGATAGAAGAAGACGGTTTAATATGGTTTATCTGTTAGTTTTATTTTAAAAATAATTTAATTATATTAATATATCATCTTTCGAATATATATAATTATTAGATATTTTTCTATTATTGAAAATATATTTTTTTATTATATTTATATATCGGGGAAAAAATACCGAATATACCATATACCACACATATCATAACGAAAAAATATCGAGCATGCCGAAATTTTCGGTATACTGTAATTTTCGGTACAATATGATATCGTAAGATTTCGTTATAGTAGCGATATATATTTTTTGATACAACGATATACCATTACTGTACCGAACTTCGTTATACTTCCTTCATCTCATTGTTTTACAGACTCAACCATCACATTTGTCGATATACATTTTTAATTGTTAATGACTTAAATTGTGTACAATGAAAATTTATAAAAAGTTGATATTATAAAATTACAAGGTTAGACGAATCTAACAAGATCTCACTTGACTATGTTTTTTTTGTACATAATTATAATAAAAAAATTGTGTCAAAGTTAAACAGTTAATAGTGCCAAAAAATTCTCTGTAACGAAAACACCGAGATGAAGGTAGTATACTGTAGTATCTGTATGTTGGTATATACCGAAAGGTTCGGTATGCCGGTATATACCACAATACTGGTATGTCGATATGTATATTTCGATATATCGGGTTCCGTATCACAATTCATCCATAAATTTTGTACGGTATACGGTATGACGAGAATTTTTCGGCATATTGTACCGACACATCCCAATATATTATATTATGAATATACATTATACTCCCTCCGTTTTTTAATATCTTTACCCTTTGAATAGTTGATACTATTCATTAAGTAACTTTGATTCAACTTTTTAGTATAGTTGTGTATGATAAAACATAGTCAATTGAGATCTTGTTGGATTCGTCTAATCGCGTAGATTTATAATATCAATTTTTTATAATTTTTACTTGTATATAATTTGAGTTATTAATGATTAAAAACGTACATTGGATTGCGTGCAGTGAAGAAGTGGAGAGGTTAAAAAAAAACGGAGGGAGTATATAAAATATATAATTATGCCCGTCGAATTTCGACGGGTTACTTACTAGTTTGATTAGTTTAGAGCCACCGTTCAATAAAGGAGGGAAGACTTAACCAAAATTCCAAATAAAAAGGAGCTCCAGGGGTATAATTGGTATTTCCACAAGCTTGCTTCTACGGTTACCTTATCCTCTCCACACTATAAATACTACAGAAGATAAACAAACATACACGGATACACCATCAGGCAATAGCTAACCAAGTCCAGTACAGAGCAAAAATCCCTATTTCTTCTTCACTAAACCCTAATTCTCTAAATTGCAATGGCAGGAATCAACAACAGGGATTTCGAAGCAATCAACAGGAGGATGGGATCTCTCGCCGGACATTTCGCTCCTGGTCACTCCGACCATCTGAATGGCAGCCTCAGCATGTCCAATTGCAGTTCCTTCGACGATACTTACCATCGTGTGCACGGAGACGTTCCCACTCACGCCCCGGAGTGGAAGCCAGCACTCGATGAATCCGGGATTCCCTACACTGATATTATTTATGAGAAGGCCGTCGGAGAAGGCATTGCTAAGGTTTTTAGATTTATCCAATTTTGACATTTTGTGTACCGTCCAGTGCAATCAGTGAGCTTTGGATTTGAGCATGTATTTTTATTGTGGTTTTGATAGATTACGATTAATCGGCCGGAGAGGAGAAATGCCTTCAGGCCACAGACGGTGAAGGAGCTCATGCGTGCATTCAACGATGCCAGGGATGATAACAAAGTTGGAGTCATCATATTTACCGGGAAGGTGAGCTTGTCTCAAATTGTTGATTAAACTAAGAGTGGAAGTAACTTTTTAGGATTGCTTAAGATCCACTGTTGTGTAAGTCGAGATCGATTGGTGGATCCAATAAATTGCTTTTAAAAAACGCTCAAAGTTAGGCAACTGTCTCCAAGTTCTGCTGAATTAAATAAATATTACCATAGAATATGCCAGATAACAGCAGTTATATACTCTAAGAATTAAGAATCCCTACTATGACTCTGAGTGTGATTCTTGGGGTAAGTAACTGGGAGTTTCCAAGAATCACCTTCTTTGACCAATGACTAGAATTCGAAATTTTGAAGATTCAAAAATGGGGTTGTAGATGCCAAAAGATAGCGAATGTGTGCAATAATAGGTAGTAATAGTAGATTATTTAGCAACTTTGCTAAGAGTTGTTAAAATTAGTCCAATGCAACTAATGGATACATGATTTACAATGATGAGCGTGATGTTGTGCAGGGATCTATGGCATTTTGCAGTGGTGGGGATCAGTCCTTCAGGGGCAGGGATGGTTATGCTGATCACGATAACTTTGGCCGCCTCAATGTTCTGGATCTTCAGGTCCAAATCCGTCGCCTTCCCAAGCCAGTTATCGCAATGGTTGCAGGGTATGCAGTTGGAGGTGGACATGTTCTCCATATGGTCTGTGATTTAACTATTGCAGCGGATAATGCTGTTTTTGGTCAGACAGGGCCAAAGGTGATTACATTTTGTTTTGAATATGTACTTCAAAAAAACCTTTATTGTATAACCGTCTTCTCATTGTTGAATTAGTATCAAATGTATAGCTCAATATATCATCATACACTAATACTGTAATACATGTTTCATCGTTCGTGCAATCCTCAGGTGGGAAGCTTTGATGCTGGTTTTGGGGCTTCTATCATGTCACGCTTGGTAAGCCACAAGATGAAGGATACTAATCGAGTCCCATTCATTTTAGATGCTTGATTCTTCGTTCTTAAATAGGGAATTCTTTATTTCAATCAAACAGGTTGGCCCAAAACGTGCTCGAGAGATGTGGTTTTTGGCAAGGTTTTACAATGCCCATGAAGCAGAAAAGATGGGGCTTGTTAACACCGTTGTTCCTGTAAGATATTCCTCCGTAATGAAATTAACATCCTAAGTACTTTGCCTTGACCAAAACTTTTAACCAAAAAAAAAAAAAAAAAAAAAAAAAAACCTCCCTATTTCAGCTGGAGAAGCTTGAACAGGAAACAATCAAATGGTGCAGAGAGATCATGAGGAACAGTCCCATGGCAATCCGGCTCTGCAAATCTGCAATCAACGCCGCTGATGATGGCCATGCTGGACTTCAGGTACACTCTTATCATTACACACATTAATCAATTACTATATGTTCCAAATTTTGTCCAAATGCCTTGGTTAACATTTCCTCTGAACCTGAATCCAATTTATTGCTCAGCAAATTGCGGGGGATGCCACACTTCTGTTTTATGGGACGGATGAAGGCACTGAAGGAAAGACTGCCTACTTGGAGCGCAGGAAGCCGGACTTCTCAAAATTCCCACGTCTGCCATGATTTTGTTTCCATAAGAACCAATACTTCACATATGTATGTTAATGCATTCCTGAGTTAAAGATGTATTATAATGCGCATAATGTATAACAATTGTTGGAATAAATAGGCCTAGGCCCTCCTTTTACCTCGAACAAAAAATGTATAATTCGTGGCGAAGAATAAGGTGGCTGTATCAAGTCAGAGAGTGTGTTATTGTATTGTTTTTTACTTGTCTTCGGGTATATTTATTTATAATAAACATAATTAAAATATAATTAAGTATATTAGATATTTGGAAGCGAGCACATAGCAAAATTCGGGAAGTAACTTGTCTCACAATGTTACCCCTAAATAACTAAATCCAATTAAAAATGTCGTTTATACCACCGATTGACAATCCACGGAATTAAGTAATCAGTTTCCCAAATTTTAATAGTAAATATCTAACAAATAAATATTATATACTTCAAATGCATCCAACTACATAAATATCATTGACCCCAAATATAAAAGAAGTTACTAGTATATCTGCATTTTAATATTTTCATATGTTTCACGCAACATATGATATAGTATTTTTAACTATTGGTTAATTATGAGGAGAGCATGCAGCGATGATCAATTCTTCACGACGTGGGCGTACCCCGATCAGATTATTCAAGCTTTGCATGATGATAAAGTTGGCAGTGGAGTGCTTCGGATGTAGCAGACTTGATTACTTGTTCGTTTGTTTATCTTTTGCTTTCTTTCTCTTATTTTTATTTTTCTTTTCTTCTAGCCGCCTACGGGCATTGTTCACCAAAAAAAAAAAAAAAAAACTATTGGTTAATTAAAAAATTCAAAAATTAAATATTTTAAAACTATGTTATTAGACGAATTTAAAAATATCTTACTTGATTATATTTTTCTGAAAAAATATTTGATAAGAATTACTCAATAAACATTGCCCAATATTATTCTGTGCACATCCGGAGGAAAGCGTATATATGGCATCTCTTCTTCGGGTGTGCTCGGGCTGCTGAGACTTGGCATTTGGTTGGTAGTGTGCCAATGAACATTGCATACGATGAATCTGTAGGCATAGCTGCCTGGTTTCACCAGAATCGCAAGTGTTGGGGAAGTTATCATTGGGCTATGTTGTGTTCTATTTGGAAGAATCGAAACGATTTTTCCATACATGGGGACCCGAATAATGTCCAAGGGGTTGTTCGAGAGGCCTGTTGGCTGGGAAAGGCAATTAAGGCAGCCATGGGCAGTAAACAAAAGCGCAAGCAGCTCAAGCTTGTATCTTGGAATTATCAACATCATATGGGTGTTTTTCTGCATGTTGATGGGAGCTCTCTTGGTAACTCTGATCCCGCTGGGTTTGGGGGAGTCATCCGTGCAGGCGATGGTCAGTGGGTGGAAGGATTTTCGGGCTACGTGGGTGGTTTGATTAATATTGCGGCAGAGCTTCATGGCATTTTCCGTGATATGCGTATTCTACAGCGCCATGGTATCACTTCCGCCTATTATTTTTCAGACACTTTGGAAGTTGTTTGTATGCTTTCTTCTGATGTTGGTGAGAGTCACTTGCTGTACCGTTGGTTCGCTCGATCAAGGATATTATGCACGCGCACCCGGAGTATCATTGGCTTCAAATTTTCCGTGAGGGGAATTCTATTGATGATGTTTTGGCGAGGCGTGGATTGCAATCTGAAGACTTCTTCACTACTTGGGTATTTCTCCCAAACGATGCCCGACCCTCTCTCGCTGCAGATGCGGCGGGTGTTTGTTTTCAGCGTTTATGATGGTTTCTTGTTATTTGTTTTCCGTTCTGCTTCCTTATCCCCTTTCTGTAGTTTTTTCATAGCTTTGTAGTTAGGTTTTGCCAACGTGCTTGCACGTCTTTCATAAAAAAAAATAATAATAAATAAAAAATTTCAGTGTGGGTATTGATTTCAAATTTCCCGGAAATACATGCATTATAAATTGACAGCCTCCGGACTTGACTCAGACCCCAAGCAACAATTTCAGTACAAACATTCCTGCTTTGTTATATACAGTACTTACTTACATTTATTTTTCCAAATTTTATTCAGTACTAGTCTCAATTCAATGTATGTGTTGCAGCGGATATTGGGTGCTTATTCTTCCAAAAATAAATAAATAAAATAATACTTTCTCCGTTCCTAATTAATTGAATTAATTGACACGGCTGGTGTTTTCTCACTGTTTATTGAGTAACTTTGATTCGACTTTTTCATACAATTATACAGTATAAGATAAAATATAGTCAATTGAGATCTTGTTGGATTCATCTAATCTCATAGATTTAGAATATCAAATTTTTATAATTTTTAATCGTATGTAATTTGAGTTATTAAGGATTAAAAATGTGTATTGGATTACGTGAAATATGGATCTGTGCCAAATTTGATCATTTCATGTATTTCATTCTCACCATCAAATTAAAATAATTTTTTTTTTTGGAAAAAAAAAAAAAAACAAAGGATGGGACCAACAACCATGACCCTGCTGACCGCCAAGACTACTAATAACCAATCGAATATTGGTCGTTTTAATTTAAAGCCTTCATCGGGTTTTGAAATAATATTTAAACTCCAGTTTCATTAAAAAAAAAAAAAAAAAACAACAACTTTATTTACTTATAGATCATGAAGGAGTGAAAAATCTGATGGTTACAGTTTTAGTTGGAGTTTTGTGATTATTCTAGTGCCTTAAATGAATAAGTGATTTACAATGGTGGTGAATGTGAGTACTATATTGTTTAGGGTATGCGGTTGGAGGTGGACATGTTCTCCACATGATCTGCGATATACTTCCTCGTTACTTACTAAATGCACATTTGAGATTTTGTTACTGTTCATTGAGTAACTTTGATTCGACTTTTTAATACAGTTATATAAGATAAAATATAGTCAAGTGAGATCTTGTTGGATTCGTCTAATCGCATAGATTTAGAATATCAAATTTTCAAAAATTTTACATGTATACAATTTGAGTTATGAATGATTAAAAACGTGTATTGGATTGCGTGAAATGTGGGTACGTAGCATTTAAAAAGTAACAGATGAAGTATAGTTGTAGCTCGTAACTATTGCAGCGCTGACAATGCTGTTTTTGGACAGACAGGTTAATTAATAGCATAGCATAGCATTAGAGCTGTAAACGAGCCGAACCGAGCCGAGCTGGGGCTGTTTGAGCTCGGCTCGTTAAGCGTTCGAGCTCTGTTCGTGTTCGTTCGTTAAGGAGTTCGAGCCAGAAATCGTGTTCGAGCTCGGCTCGTGAAAAAGTTCGTGAGCTCGAGCTCGTGTTCGGCTAGGCTCGTTTAGTTCAAACGAGCCAAGTTACTCTTTTGTTCGGCTCGGCTCGTTTAGCTCGAACTCAGCTCGTTTGAGCTCGTTCGGCTCAATTTAAAATTTGCTTGAAATTAAATTATGATTTTTCTTTCATTCATAAAAACTCACCATCTAATTAAGATAAATAAGTCCACATAATCTCATCTCATGAAGATCAAATAAACATAAAAAATGAACAAGACATAGAATATCACACACACCAATTTAATTAAGAAACACAAAGTATTTCATAATAATTGCCACAACAATATCCATAATCAAACATGTTCATTATTCACCATCTAATTGCATCACTTCACCTTCTTCATCCCCTATTACCTGTCTCTACAAAACAAATGAGTTTTTAAAATTAGAATTGTTTAGGAAAATTTCTACAATTACATACAAATTATTTTGGAAATTTATCTAGTTGCACTTTTTTGGAAAAGAACCTGACCACTTTCAGGAAAAAGAAGGGGCAGAGGCAGATGGGAGTAGACAACAGAGGTTAACATTTGCACTATAATTGGATGAATTTCTTATTCACCCTGACCGTCATGATCATGTCCTAAGTCCTCTCTATTCATTTCCTTATCTGCAATCATAACATTACATAACTACGGGTATTAGCTAGCATTTCTATTACCCCAAAAACACTGCTGTAATTGTTAGTATTATAACAAACTCATCAGACTATGACAACCACATTAGCTAGACAGGCATCTTCTTTGAAAGTTTGAATCTAGCATTTCTATTACCCCAAAAACACTGCTGTAATTGTTAGTATTATAACAAACTCATCAGACTATGACAACCACATTAGCTAGACAGGCATCTTCTTTGAAAGTTTGAATCGGAAGAAGTCAAGCAAGATTATAAACTAAATAAGTATTACATAAAGACCGGTAAGTTTTGTATGCAATAAACATTACCATCGGTCAAAGGCAATGTAATTTGATAAAGCTCGCAGCTAAAATATATACCAATAAAAGCTAGTTACAAATTCAAGCCTGCAAACATCCCTACAAAATAACTTTTCATCCTAGTCACCGTTGAGAATTCAATGCAATACGAATGAAACCAAACAACATTCAAACTTCCTGGCCCAAAGATAATGGATATTTTAATGCAACCCTTATTAAGTCCACACATGGATCTTTTCAGCATAACTAATAAATATCCCTTGACAATTAATCCACCATACTTAATGTCGATGAGTGTTGAGTACTAATCCCTTTTAAAGTGTAACCCATCCTCAAATGCAAATTGGCTAGAACCTCATCTATAACTTTGCATTACCCAGACTTCAAAGGTTTTTCAACTGGTACTAGTTTACAGCTTTTTCTCCTCCATATTCCAAGCTTTATTTATCCTAATGTCACCAATTTCAATCAACAATGAAAGTAATTTCAATGTAGGATAAATTTCATGTCTTTTGAACCCCAATTGTAAACATAGATAAAGGTCCAGCTTTATCTGAAACTCAAATTCTAATCCAATCAACACAAAGCAAAAATACAAACCACTAAATATGAAAGCGAACATAAAAAATGAATTAAAAAAGACAAAAAAATTAACAGATCTAGAACATATAAACCATGCTAATAATACTACACAAAACACTGCCTTGAGCCCTTGATACGCATAGAAAGAAAAAATTGAAAGGGAATAATAAATACAAAAACCCTAAACCCTTTACCAATTATTTATAAATTAATTGAATTAACATTGATCTTATCTGTTTTCCTCTGTCTGCTTCTAACGGGGAAGAATTTTGCGAATTCTATGTGCAGAATAGACAAGAAGGAGAGATTTCAAGGATCAAGGCGACACCCGGATTTGAACTAGAGTCTCGACAATGAATTTTATGAAAATAAAATTGATGAATAAATTGGGCGATAAACTGATGAGTAATACTATAGTGTCATATATTGAAAAATATGTTTTCACCTCTATAAATAATGAATCCATATTGCAGCGGCATCAAAAGATGCACAGCCGACAATATCAATTAAGTAGATTTCTTGCAAACAAATTATTTTAATTAATTTATATATTTTATTATTCTTCTTGCGGTTAAACCTTTTTCATATTTTTGGAGGAGTCGTTAAAGGTTTGAGAAATGGTTGGTGGGTGCCCATGCCACACAATTACAACCTTGTTCATATTTTGTACTCTTTTATGAACAAAAGTATATATAATTATTTTGTCTACTTAAGCTCCGGCCCTACCAGTTGAAAAATCCTGGGTCCGCCACTGGATGTGGGGATGGATACAGAAAAGCATACCGCACCAACGACAAAATCGACTGTAGCGACTCTCTCTCACTCACTAATACAAGGATGGGTTCAATTCTGCAGAGACCATGCAATTACTTTATGCAAATATTATAGATTTACTATTACTAGCAATGCTAATGATCAACTGATTCATATGTCTAGATGAGTTTGTATGTCCATCATTATATTCATTCATGGCAATTGGATAATAACACTCACAAATAAATAAGACATCCGCAGGGCATAGCCCTCTTCGAAGATTACTATTCATTGTTCAAAAATCAGTGGAGTTTATATACAGACCTTAACTACCACTGCATGTATTGTGGTGATGGCTAGGAGTCATTTTGTAATGTGTTTTAATTTAGTTTTCATATTTTGTAGTATAGACCCTCTACCAACCATCATCACAAAAAGGATAGTATACATCACACAATTATGGGACATCACAAAATAAGTCTCTCCACATAGGTGCATACAACCAACCAACTCCATCAAGTTATTCGGAAGATGATGTGACTATAATACTACCCCCATCGTTTTCCTTGTTAAAAAAATTGGAAATTTTCGAAAACAATAGAGCCTGTATAAGTTTTACTTTCACAAAAAATAAATTAATGATATAAAAGGCATTATTTTGAAAAATCTATATTTCAAGAAATTAATTTTTTTTTAAAAAAAAAAAAAAAAAATTGTTGAATAATGCCATTAAATGTTTTGAAAAATGACGAGTAAGAAAATGTATTACCCACCTACACGCAACTTGCTAGCTTTCCTAGCGACTAAGAAACAGGGTAATAAAATTAGACCCAAATATAGTACATTGGAAATGTTTCTTCAATAATATAAACGATCCTCACTTCTCTATGTGAAAAGAGCCATAAAAGAATTCATCAACAGGCCTAATTAATTTCCAAAGATCCTGACCAGCAGCAACATAGTTCCAGGCAACACTTTTTTCCATAGCAGATACAAAATCCCATGTTTGATGTTCACTAGTATATATGAATGAGTCGACAAGAACCTTCCTTTCTACCTATTTTTCCCAGTATGTTGTTTATTGAGTGCAAGAGATGTTTTTATGGCATGCAACCTGCTCAAATTGACGGGACCTAAGGTTCTCGTATAAGGCAGAATGGGTCTCGACCCAGTCTATTTCCCACCCCTAATTATGGTCACATTTTAGTCCAAATTCATATTATAAGAGATGTTATGCGCCTATATGAACCAAATTCAAATATTCAATCAATCAATCCTTGTTGCAACAAGTTATGTGAAGGCGTATAACACACCAACCCTCGTTGCAACTTGCAAGAGTCTAAGACCAAAAGTGCCTTCAAGTCTTCTAAGATTGAAGACTGACACCAAAATCCAAAATAATTTCTTTTCGGTACATGCCGTCCTTTACTCGAGCACACCTGGAGGTCTAAAAAATTTTCTAGGGTCACCCATACCAAAATTCTTAAAGAGTAGAGCAACAATTGAACTATAAGTTTTCAAGTTAAACTTGTAAGAGGGCAATAAAGCCAGTAGTCAGTGCCCTTTTCGAGGAACCCTACCATAGAGCAAAAATTGATGCAAACATTCAGATTTAAGGAAGGGATAAGAACTAATAATTGCGTGCATATTCTTCACATGCAGAGAACCCTCATATTTTGTGCTGTATTCCCAAACTATGACAAAAACTCCTTCAAATTTACTTGGTAGTGGCCCGTTTCCTAATGGTTAATCACACAAAATATGCGGAAAATCCGTCAGAGTAGTTTCGGAATTCATTTGAATGAGAAACTGCCTATCTCTTCATCCTCGCTGTCCTCATCTTTGAAATCATCATCGGCATCTTCATCTTCATCAAACCTCTCACAATCATCTTCCATTTCATCACCAAGCTCCATACTCTTATCATTCATCGCGTCCTTCAAACCGGTGCTCAACACGACAGTTTCCCCTCTGGACTTCTCCATATCACTTCTGAGCTTCTCCATGTTTTCCCTTCTGCGATCTTCCTCCAATTTCTTTTTCTCTGCTAGTCTCTGCTCAATTTCAGCCCTACAGAAGGAAAATAATAAATAAATAAATACATACATAAATAGATAGATAGGAAATGGAAGAAATTGAGCAAATTTATTGTATTGGCGTAAATTCAATGGCTAAATAGGCTCTGTAGAATAGAATAAGCATGCACCTGTAAGTTTCCATATATTCTTCAGCACACGCTTCAACAGCCTTGAAGAAGGCATCCATACCTGCACCCGTGACTGCAGACACTCCAACGGATCTAAGATTTTTATAGAATTCCTCCAGTGCAAGGGAGAGGCTACGATTCAGCGTTGAAGAGTAAGACTGATCAGAATCTAGTGCTGCGTGAAATACCTCAAAATCTTTCATCCACTGCGGAGACAGCAAAAGAATTTGAGATGCTTACGAACTCAAGATTATTGAGAGAATAAGTATTATTTCTAGCTAGATGAACCACCAAAAATCAACATTGATCAACTCTAAGCATCAAGAAGACAGTAGCAACAGAAAGAAAACATTATGTTCAATCCTAATAACCATACCTCCAATGCAAACTCATGTTGTGCCACATCTGTTTTATTGAATACCAATATCAATGGTAGTCGTGTCTTATATAGGATGCTGCAAGCATAGAGCATATTGCTCATGAACGTAGCTGGACTTGTTGATCGTGGTGTATCAACAACATAAGCAATAACTGTTGGGAAGGTTGATGCAAAAGATTCAGTAATAATGGCTCCCGATGCCGACCAAGTGAAGATTTCAATTTGTCCAGGAGTGTCAACTAGAACATAGTCAAGCTGATCTGCCCGTCTTTCAACCACTGATATAACCTTCAGTTATGAATACAACTTATTAAGAAACAACAATTTTCCTGTTTATGGATTTTGTAGACAATGAGAAGTAATAGCATCAACAACATTGCAAGAATCTTTTGACTTCAGTCTAAAGCACAGACAAATTTCATAATACACCAGTTACCACTGTAGCCTGTCATGAGTTCTGAGCCCAGTCACTAGAACTACAGGCATCTTTGTCATGTCTACTTCAGTTAATATTTTCCCACTTTTCAGCACCTTTTACTTATAGAGAAATATTGAAAATAGACTAAATCCGAGAAAAAGATAGTTCCAATAGAAGGAGATAATGATATTGGAAGGAGATAATGATTTTGATTGTTTAAATAGAGTTCAAACAACACCATCTCCAGCTTCGCCAATTAGAGGCTACAAATAGAGGTGTTGATTTTCCTTTTACAGGTATTCCATAAGAATCTTCTATCATAACCTAGAGCAGAAAACTGTGGAAAGATCCATGAACGATTCTTTCCTGTGGGAGTGGAACATCTGCAATTTCCCCTGTTTCAATCCCCAACCTTGTTACATAACTGGGGACTGGGTTAAGTGCATATGTAGCTATATCTATGCTCTAGCTTACAAGCTGAACTATTAAATTAAAATGATCATACTGATACAAAGACTGCTTGTAAACGATGATGATATTGCTAATAGTCTAGATCTTGTTTATTCCAATAGAAATCCCAGAGAAAGTAGTAAAATCCAAATCTCTAAATATTGAGTAATTTCATTCTAGGCAATATTAAACTCCATTTCTGATATGCATTACAGCAGAACTACCAACAGAGGAAGCACCTATTGACCTTGTTATCTACATCTCTGCTATTCCCACGTGCCCCAATATTATGGTAGTGATAAGAGGAGTAAAGAAATTCAAGAACTTAAACAATTGATACAGACAAATTCAAAATATTTACAGACAATTTACCTCATCAAACTTGGTTGAGAATAAGTTAAGGGATGTCAAAATTCCTCCATTTGGTCCAAGGTTGAACTGCTTCATGACTTCCTTGTACCGAACAGTATCCCTTATATCAATATTTGCACCAAATGGAAGTGTCATGACGGCAGGGTCAAGATTCATAACATAACCGCGAACATTCGATGCAGCAGTATGTGAAACAAGGCGTTGAAGAAATGTAGTCTTTCCACTTCCTACACAAATTTGATCGTGTAGCATTAGAATATATAATAAGATATATGTAAGGGCATCTGCATTGCACATTTCCCAAAAGTACCTGCCATTCCTACAACTATAATAATAACTGGTTTTCTCTTGAAGATGTTAGATGGCTCTCCAATATCCAGTTGCCCCAGCACATTGGATATGTCGACAGTTTCTTTACTCTTACATCAGAAAAACAATCACATGAGAGTCATTTTCATTCTCTACCTAAGAGAAGTATTTATGAAGTAAACCAAATGGAGCATTCATAGTTCAGGTGCTTACTTCAGTATCCATATCAGCCACTGGTTGAGAATTTTTTGAGGCTTTCGAGTCAATCTCCATTTCTTGATATTCAAACGTAGTAATGTTGATTAACCTTCAATGCAAATAGAAGATTAGATTCTCCCATAAATAGGAATCAGAAAGAACGACTTATCACACAAGAAAATAATTACTAGAATACTATGCAAATATAGATTTTTCGAATTTAGATTTAGACCAGGAACCACAAAATTCTTTGGCTCAATGGGAGTTAGAGCCAACCTAAAACCAAATCTTCATTTCAAGAAGGCGTTGCAACTTCAACACGATAGCCCCATTTATATTTTATACAAGCCGTCTAATCTCCAATTATAAGAGCAAAAACAAGGAACACCAATTGTAACATCCTCAAACGCAGTGAAGCAACTTTGAGACGGACAATGTAAAAAAAAATTGTGTATGTTGAGAGCTGGGTACAATTTATGCATCAATAGGGCTATTGGACTTTCTATCTTTTGTGCTCGGATTAGAAAACACAAGGGTACTCTCAACTTCAATCTCCAAGCTTCTATTATAAGGGAATTAAAGAAAATAAAAAATTAGAGCAATAACCCACATTTATTATATAATACAAATCACTTTCACGTATTCCCAGCGTGTGCTGCAAAATTTTCTATTGTATTACTTATAGTCTCATTTAAACAGCACAATCAAGCGCCAAGAAAAGTTTATGATTAAGCCCAAGAATTAAAATAGCTTAATCAATTAAAAATTTCATTCGTTAAACATTAACATTTGTTGAAAAATATCCGAGTTCAAACAAACCAAAAGTGCCAACCCTACCATTAACCCTAACCTATTCATCATCAATCCAGCGGGCGAAGTGGAAACTACAGTTACAACAGTTGAACTTATGAGAGAGAGAGAGAGAGAGAGAGAGAGAAAGAGAGAGAGAAAGCGAGCGAGCGAGAGCCGTAATTGAAATTATGAAATCATTAATCACCTGTACCAATCAAGGGGCGGAGGGAGTACAGAAGGAAGGAGGCGTGGAACGAGGGCGGGAGGAGGGGAGGTAGCACAAGGAGATGATGAAGGCGGCAGGAAATGAGAGAGAGGGGAGGGAGGGGGGTTTTGAGGTTTTAGGTTCTCCTTTGCGATTTTTGTGCAGGGCTTTTGAGGGGAAAATTTTGGAATGATAATGGGGCAGTTCGCAGTTTCGGTACTGGGATAATATCCCCATGACCCATCCCATCCGGCATTTTTATTTCCAAAATCGGCCAATTCGGCTGTAAACGAGCCGAACCGAGCCGAGCTTTGAGTGTTTGAGCTCGGCTCGTTAAGCGTTCGAGCTCTGTTCGTGTTCGTTCGTTAAGGAAGTCGAGCCTGAAATCGTGTTCGAGCTCGGCTCGTTAAAAAGTTCGTGAGCTCGAGCTCGAGTTCGGCTCGGCTCGTTTAGTTCAAACGAGCCAACTTAAACTTTTGTTCGGCTCGGCTCGTTTAGCTCGAACTTAGCTCATTTGAGCTCGTTCGAGCTCGTTCGGCATAATTAAAAATTTACCAAAATTTATGTTCATCTTTCATCCATAAAAACACACATCAAATTAAAATAAATAACTCCACATAGTCTCATCTCATCAAGATCAAATAAACATCAACAATCAACAAGATTTAGAATATCATAGGCACCAATTCAAATCAATGCCACCCAGAGCTGTGTTTCCTTCTCCATTAATTGGCGTTGGTAAATTCTGCACAATAAACTTTCTTTGCACTAAAAGAAATAAAAATATCAAATAGAAGAATGAATTAGAATAGCATGAATTTGAATTCTTTGTAAAATCTTGTTGGCTCGATCTATATGGCACATTAACTAAAATAAAAAGATTAATAGATTATGTGAATGGCACTTACAGGGTCACTCTTAAAAAAAAAATCAAAGAAGTTCTGTGAGGACAAACCATCACCTATTCCAAATTTTCCATCCTAATCATGAAAAAAAAGTTTAGTAAATCAGTGTTACCTGATTGCAGATTGCATGAGGACCAAAGATAAACAAATTTGCTCCTCCATGTTGTATAATATACGGACCTAACCAATTCCTCTGCCAGCGTTATTAGTGAAAATTGTTTCTCAAGTTTAGCAAATGGAGTTGTGATTGCCACATACATTCATCATATCACAATTAAACCACAACTGTCGTATGAATCAGAAGAACCCGACTGACCTCTACTAATTTTAAAATGCTGATATGAGACAAAATAAAGAACCCCAAACGCACTTACCTTTTGAAGATATTAGTAGAGTCCCGCTTTTGAATATCTACAGAATAATCAAAAAATTTGTCAAGAATAGAAATAAGAAATAAGCCTTCATTGTCAAAAGACATGCCAAGAATCAAATAGGAAAATGCGAAGCAGGGATCAATTTCAACATTAAAGAGTAGACTACCAAATAAACAAATTAAATGCAAGTGGATGCTCCAGCAAGGCAACAACTAGAATTCAAGCTTTCATGCTGCTACTTCTTTCTAATTTATTAAAATTTCATTGACCAATTCTTGAATACCCATTAAGTGAAGGCTTGCCTCTCTGCAGACTGAATATAATAGATCGTGCGCAATAAATCAATTGAAACTTAGGAACAAATTACTTGTTATATCACAACCTTATTTGAAGTTCCAAATAAAGAGAGATCGCCCCTAATCTATTCATTAAACCCTCGCAAGCACACAAAATCCAGGCAAGGTTTAAGATGCACATCGTTACAAAAAACATACATGATACATACATAGAGTTTGGGAAGTATAAGAAGTATAAATGAATGAATAAAAAATTACCGGGTTGATTGTATATGGAAGGAACGAGCGAAGACTGAGTGAGAAGAGAGGAATCGCGACTATACGGCAACTGCCTGGAAGAGAGAAATCGCGGCGGTGACGGCATATACAGGGACGACGGAGTGGGGCCAAGAGATTGAGATTTTTGAACGGGAGAATGGAGTGGAGAAGTCGACTGGGGGGAAGGGGTGCGGCGTGCAGTTTTGTCGAGTGCGGGAGAATGTGATTAGGATTTAGGGTTACAATTTTTCTGAAATTAATAATAATTTAAAAATAATATAAAATTACAAAAATTACCCCTTAGCAAACATATACGAACAATTTCGAACTGTTCGCGAACAAAGCTCGTGTTCGTTCGTTAAGCAAACGAGCTCAAGTTCGTGTTCGAGCTCGGTTCGTTAAGCTTCACAAACGAACAGTTAACGAACGAACACGAGCCGAACCGAGCTTTGTTCGCGAGCAGTTCGTTTGTTTTACAGCTCTAAGCATAGCATAGGTTTATGTAATCCCCAGGAGGTTGGAATGAAGCTTTGATGATGCTGGTTTTGGAGCTTCGATCAGGGCCGGCCCTGAGGCATGGTAAGAAGTGCAGTTACCCAGGGTCCGGCATTAAAATAGGGCCCATTTTTTAAATAAATTATTAAGTTTTTTTAGAAAAAATATTAAATGAGTAATATAATGCTCATTTCTAGGACTCTATCTATTCTTCAAAACTCACATATTTTATTTTAATTTAGCAATAATTGTTGTTTCCCAAGTTTTTCTCTTAAACTCACCCTTTTATGTTAATCAAAAATCAATATTTTGGATCGTGAAAAAGAACATTGTGAAGAGTTTATAAAATTACAAAGAGCTAATGGAAAATTTAGTTTTAGAATAAGAAGTTTGTTTTTACATTTACCTAAGCCTATTAAATTTGCCCAGGGCCCACCAAATATTAAGAACGGCCCTGGCTTCGATCATCATGCTTATGTCTCTCTTAGGGATGGCAATGGGTCGGGTCTGGGTCGGGTCCAGCCAGACCCAAGACCCGAACCGATGATATTTTAAGGACCCAAGAACCGACCCAGACCCGAGGCATTACTCACTGGACCCGAACAGACCCGGACCCGTGAAGAACCGAACCCAGACCGTAGACCCGTGGACCCGAAAAAGTTCACAACAATCAATTTTAGAACAGTGACTGAAGCAACTCAAATACTCAACCTCATAGTAGAAATTACTCCTCAAATTCAAAGAAAAACTAGGAGGAGGCAATGTTAAACAAGTGCATACGTTGAGAAAAAAAAATTGAATGCAATCTGCAATAGTTCACCATTCAAAAAGCATTTGCCATCTTATATCCAACTTGCTCCCAAATTCAGATGCTTTTCTAATAATTCCATTAAGGTACCCAAATTTATATCAAACAACACTCACAAAACAACGAAATAAAACACAAAACCACAACTATAATTTAACTCACAAATTAAATGTAATGGTGAGCAGACAGATGCGGGGCGAAGGCAAACAGACGCGGGGGCAGAGCAAAAAGACACGAGCGGACAGATGCAGGCGAGCCGCGAGCAGACAGATGCGATTGCGAGGCGAAGGGGACCGGCGAGGCGGCGATGATGAAGATGAGCGGCGGCGGAGTGGTGAGGAGTGGTGGAGACTGGGAAATGGTGGGGACGGAGCGGCAGTTTGGCGAGACTTACAGGATGAGTGCGGCTGTTGTGTCTCAAAATTGAATCTGAATATTGAAATGTGGGATACTAGGGTTTTTAAACATTAAAGTATCCTCGGGTCGGTTCGGGTCGGGTCCATCCATAAATCCAAGACCCGAACCGAACCGGGAAAAATTTAATTGGACCCGAATCAGACCCGAACCGAGACCCGAAAAGCTGGACCCGAACCGAGCTAAACGGGTTGGATCCGGATCGGTTCTCGGGTCGTCCGGGTCCAATTGCCATCCCTAGTCTCTCTAGCTTGGGTAATTATGGAAGGAACAAAATGAATGAAGTGATTTGTTTGATCCTTATTACCTACTACCATAGTTATCAAAATTGCGATCGTAGGATCGCACGATCCTACGATCGCACGATCCTACGATCCTACCAAAGAAAAACGATCCGGATCGTCGTAGGATCGCAAATGTGATAGGATCGGGGTGGGATCGGTAGGATCGTCGTAGGATCGTCGTAGGATCGTAGGATCGCTGCACGATCCTACGATCCTACTCCTTTGTTTTTTTGTTTTTTTTTTTTCGGGAGAAAAATTACTTATTGTCTCTAACTTTTTGTGGTTTTGATTATGATGATGTTATTTTGTCAATTTTGTTTAATGTATCTTTACATATATTGAACTCAAAATTGTTGGGTTTCATGTCAGTGTTTAACTTCTATTGGATCATGAATAAGCATACAATTAACTATCAAATTCTTGTTAAAAATTGATCTAAAATACATATTTCAATTATACATGTCATCAGTTTAGTGAGATAATTAATAAATATTAATTTTTAAAAATATAAATAATAATTTCATAGGATCTTAAGATCCCGATTCGATCCTACGATTCCAATCTTGCAAATACAACAACGATCCTACATAGGATCCCGATCTTGATAACCTTGCCTACTACTACCTAATTAGACGTTGGATTCTTTTTCCTTAATACATGACGAAATTCCTGATCCCACAGGTTTCACCGAAACGTGCCCCGGGGTTGGAGATGTCTTGAAATTGATTTTTTGGCATCTGTGTTTGTTTATGCACAGGGAATGTTAATATTTGCTGCTGTGCCCTGTGGCTTTGTTTTTCACACGATCTGATTGCTATATGAATCAAATAATGAAATCTACCTACTAGTACTGTATATATGATTAAAAAAAAAAATGTACTTTTATCCAAATAAACAAAGACATAAAAGAAGTGCCAACTAGCGATGGTTGATTTCACGATTGAAATGTAGGGTGTCGGAAAAGGTATGTGGGAGCCTAAGCTACATAAATTATAAAAATGAATAAAGGGAGGGATAGGGGCCGGGTGAGAATCCAACCCCTAACCTATGCATGGTTGGAAGGTAGGTAGATGGCTATCTCATTCCCACTGGTGGGTAACAATTTATTAATGTAATTTAATTCATATATTCCACTTCTACAAATAAATAAATAAATCTGGGGTGCTTTTGCAGACTTGTAGTGATTTTGGAGCATAATAGAAAATGGGGTACAATTACAATTTACAAACATCACAAAATGGGAGTTGGACATAAAAACTGCATGTGCAGTTGAAGTGCAATTCTGCACTGTAACTCTAATAGAAAATGGGGTACAATTACAATTTACAAACATCACAAAATGGGAGTTGGACATAAAAACTGCATGTGCAGTTGAAGTGCAATTCTGCACTGTAACTCTACTGGTATGTATAGTAAATGTAATCAATCTGACGGTTAGAAAGGGGGGCAGGCTGGAACATCTGACGGTGAGAAATTGTGATTTGTGGCCTTTGGGCATTTATACTGAATAGCGTTGTTTTAGGGAATTTAATGACTTTCACCGGTTGACGATTATTAGCACAAATTCCTTCCCCCGAATAGCCAGCCATTCATTTCTTCGGTTTCTCTCTCACCCTTCGCCGGATTTCTCTTTTTCGCAAAACGAGAGGTATATCACGGACTCTTTGTCCGACTTACGCTTCCTTAGATCTATCCTTCTCAGGTGCGTGCTTCCTTCTCCGCTCCTCAGATCAATTATCCTCGCTCGTATTTTTCTTGTATTGATTGTTTTCCTTGTTGTGATTTGATTTGTCAATTAGGTTTTTTTTTTTATTTATGGTTTTCTATTGGGCGTTTATTGAGTTTCTGTTGGATTTTCTTTATCGTTGATAGAAGAATACCAGCATTTTTATGCGGGTTGAAATGTTGAATTGATGATTGATTGAATTGAGGATTACATGGGTGCGTTATTCCAGATTGTCGTCATTCTTCTTTTTTGGTTTGTGAGAGTATGAATTTCTTGTCCATGTTCCTAGAATCTGGGGAGTGAAATATAAAATTCATTAGAATAGGGAGATCTAGCTGTGACAGTTATTTTAAGATCGTGATGAATTGGATTCTAGATTCATTTTGATTTATTATTTGAGGCCAATTTTTTGTTTCCTTGTTCCAGAAATATGATAATATAAGTAATTTCCGTTACCTAGTTTTGGAATTTGAAATTGCAAAATCTAAAGCATCATTGCGTTTATTCATAGATTTAGATTGTGCTCAAATGTTGAAATATGGACTCAAATTGTATATAGATCATTCTATATCTGCATCTATACCTCTTTGTTTTCAATTCATAAAATGAATTTGTATGAAGGTGTTGGTTGAATTGAGCTTATATTTGGTTGGTTATGTAGAACGTTTTGGTCTTCTATTTTTTAGTGTGATTTTTATCGATGTGTGCGGCATCTTGCTATAAGCTCTTCATATTATGTTCAAATGAATTTTGCTTACCCATACTTTCATCTTTCTATGAGGTGATGCAATCTTTGTATATTCTATTTATATGACTTTTCTGGTGCCTTATTGCAGTTATCTAAAAGGAAGAAAGGAAAATGGGGTTGAGTTTCACGAAACTTTTCAGCCGGCTTTTTGCCAAGAAGGAGATGCGCATTCTGATGGTTGGTCTTGATGCTGCGGGTAAGACCACCATTCTCTACAAGCTCAAGCTCGGAGAGATTGTCACTACTATTCCCACCATCGGTATGGCCTCTTAGCACATTACTTGGCTATGTTTCTTCCTCTTGATGTGCACTATGAAACTTCATTGATTTTGTTTTGATTTCAAGTTTTAAATAGTTAATTTAACTGGTTTCAATCTGATATTTAGGCTTCAATGTGGAGACGGTTGAATACAAGAACATCAGCTTCACAGTTTGGGATGTTGGGGGTCAGGATAAGGTGGGGACACTTTTCTATTATGTTGTTTAATAACTACGTAACTAGAATGCTTAAATTGGGCTATCAATGACTCTTTTATATTCTACTTTATCTTTATCTTGTGGGATCATTGAATGCTCTTTGCTCTTGGTTTTCTGCTGGAAGTTAAGAGAGTTACGATGTTTACCATCTTTTACAGATTCGTCCATTGTGGAGGCACTACTTCCAAAACACCCAGGGGCTCATTTTTGTGGTGGACAGCAATGACAGAGACCGTGTAGTTGAGGCTAGGGATGAATTGCATAGAATGTTGAATGAGGTTATAAACACTCCTTTATCCCATTCTTGTCAGTTTCAACTACTGTGCAAGGAAAATTATTTATGACCTCTGGAAACAATTAAGTTTCTTGATGATAAATAGGTTCCGTAAGCATGAATTACCTCTGTTTTATCAGTAGAATGAGAGATTACATATTTATTGTCTTTGAAAACGCACATCTCAAAACACTAAAAACTCTGGATCTATCTTTATAAGTAATTTTATTTTTTCATTTCTTTACCACCTCACATGGATTATTTAGCTTTACCATTATTTGCCCGAAAACCTTATATTGAAGCACTAGTCTCTTCTTTCAGGATGAGCTGAGAGATGCAGTGTTACTTGTATTTGCAAACAAACAAGATCTTCCTAATGCTATGAATGCTGCTGAAATAACAGACAAGCTTGGCCTGCACTCCCTCAGGCAGCGCCACTGGTAGACATTGAATACCTTTCTCCCTCAAACTCCAGCTCTTACTGCAACTATGATTTACTTCTCGCCCTTTTTATAGGTACATCCAGAGCACCTGTGCCACCTCCGGTGAGGGGCTTTATGAAGGGCTTGATTGGCTCTCGAACAACATTGCTAGCAAGGCAAGTACTTCTGGTCCATTAGTCAATTCATGCAACTCTATTATCAGGTATTTGTAAGATAATTTCCCTTTATTAACTTTTTTCCCCCTTCTTTTTTGGCATTATTACAGAGCTAAATCTAAAGCTTATGGAGTTCTTGTGAGTGGATGGCTGGATGCTGGTAGCTGAGTTTTGCCATGTCTGAATATTATCCTTGTCCCCTGTTATGTGCTTTTCCTCTTTTTTTGTTTTGAACATATTTATATATTAAATCTTTTACTAGTTCTTATGTATGCCTTCTGATATGTCCTTGTAACAAAACAATGGATATCATAGACTAGATTTGGTTTAAAGTGTAGTTTGGTTTATGGTTTTGTTGACAGTTTTAGGTCTCAAGTGTTGGCTTAAACACTCTGATTATGATTTTAGCATGATAAGTTCTCATCTTTTGTAATGATGATATCTAACGTCACATCAATTTCATATTCCTCAATTAGTTATCAATAATGTCACTTATTTATATAGGCACCCTATTCCTAATTCCTCATTTTTCAAGAACCATTACTCAAATGAAACAGGAGAGGGCCTGCAGAGATGAAAGAGGACAAGAAGCTAGGCTTGTTGTAAGTGAAGTAGAAGTTATCCAATGCCTTTTTGTTTTGTTCCTACACAAGAAATACCCTCACAAATCACAATCCCTGAATGAGCCCACTGTCAAACACACACACACACGGCACACACAGTTGAATTTTGGGAAAGCAATGAGAGGGCCATTTTCTATTTTGTTCAATTGTTGCCTTTGAATCCCTAAAAGAACCGAAAGACTTGGGATCAGATTCCAAAGTCCACACCCCAATTCCTCTCCTCTCCATTCCCTCAATGCCCCTTCATTTATTCTTCTTCTTTTTTTTTTCTTTTTTTTTTGGGTCCATTCCCTCAATAGTTTTTCATTATTTCTCTTTTTCCGGTTTTCTCACAATTGGAGTTTGAAAATCAAACTCATATCCACCTTGAGGTTTAGTGCCAACCAAGTTTATACTTCGTCATAATATATCCTATCCTACATGAAAAACAAAGGCTGAATATATTTCATTAAACCATTTTATGTTTTCAATTTAACTCGTTGAATAATTTGTTTAGATACAATAAATAATTTAATTGACTAGAAATATTTTCTCCATTTAATTTGTTTTATCATTAAACAAAAATACTTACAAACTAAGTTTCAAAATTTTAAAAATCAATTTAGTTATAACAAGTTTTAAGGTGTGAAATTCGCTTTTTCCCCCCTTATCATGATTATCAATAAAATTATGTCCATTGATTAACAAAAAATAGAAAAGTCATTATAAGAGTAAAATTGAAAATATAATAATAATTTACTACATAATAATAAAGTTTTTTTAAAAAATAAACAAAAAGAACTCATATGTTGAAATTTTAGTGGTACTTTGATACTTTCCCCATTATAAAAGCAAATAGAGATAATAATATGCTGTGAAAATAGGATGTGAACTTGACCAAATGGTAAAGTCAATTGACTCCCAACCTGAAAGTTGAGTTCGATTCCACACCTGACCCATTATCTCTTTGTAATTTATATGGCATAGGATTTCACCACCACTTTCCTAACTTATATAGATTGTTAAAAAAGAAAAAAAAAATTATGTGAAAATGAACAGGCATAACACGTCAAAACGTAGGCGGTTTTGTCCCTCTTGTGTACCTAAGATGAAATATAAATCCAAAGAATTTCCATGGGATGATTGCATTGAAGGACCACAGGGGACAATGGGGAGTTTTACATGAAGTAAATGAAATGAGGTTTGGTGGAGCCACGTAGATGATTGATTCCATTGCAGATATGCCCACAAGTGGTAAACTTTGGACATACGTACCTCAACAATTATTTGAGCTTTGCTTCTTTCTAATAATCATTGAATTCTCAAATTTGTCTCTACCCCGCACTTGTTTTTGTTCATGTTGCTCATATCACACACACACACACACACAAACCTAGTGGAGATATGTATATCTTGTGGATGACTATGCAGCATTTTCATTCTGTAGTTGTGGCGAGCCAAAAATTATACTTTACTTTTTTTTTTTTTTTTTTTTTTAAAGTGTTACGTTGGCATAGTAATTTATTATTCATTGAATAACTTTGATTCAACTTTTAACACGGTTATATAAGATAAAATATACTCAAGTGAGATCTTGTTGGATTCGTCTAATCTCATAGATTTAAAATATCAATTTTTTGTATAATTTTTATTTTTATACAATTTGAGATATCAAGCGTAAAAAATATGTTTTGGATTGCGGGATATCATGAAATGTAACACTTAAAATAAGTGAGGGAGTATGTGTGGTAATTATTGCTACATATTTGCATGCAGCTTGTTCTCCTTTCTACACATTTTTTTTATGATAACAAAAAAAATTACATTTGAGTATATCCCGGTCAGAAGAAAAAATTGGAGACAAGAATACGGTTAGAAATTATGAGAGCTTCACACCGAAACTCAATTGGTCACGGATGGATGCATGTTCACCATAATAATAGCACAAGAAACCACTTAAGTTTATACTTCCTCCGTTTCATTATTTTTGTTACGGACCCACCCAACACGTATGTCGATACACATTTTTAACGGTTAATAACTTAAATTGTGTGCAACGAAAAGTTATAAAAGTTGATTGTCTAAAACTATAAGATTAGACGAATCTAACAAGATCCCACTTGAATATGTCTTTTCTTACATAGCTATGATAAAAATTTGAATAGTGTCAAAAAAGCATCCATAACAAAAACACCGAAACGGAGGTAGTAACTTTTAAAGGTATGTAAAAAAAGTATACATAGTTGGCATATGCAATCACTCAAATTTTATTGTGGTGCCACTCAAAGAAAAGAAATAAGACGATTGTATTGACAAAGAGAGCATTTTCAATCACGCGGACATGTGTTTCCTATAAGAACGATTGGGAATAGGTAAGACATTTTATTCCAACTTGGTTCGATTAATTTCCTTGGTCAGACTTTGAAGAAATCCAATTTATTTTGTAAAGCATATGATCATGAAGTTTTAATATATGAAAAAATGCTATATTACTTCAAGAAATCGAAGAGCCAGCATTACTAATCAATATTATTTTGAAGTTGATATTTTCAATATTGTTTTAGATACAAATTCACGAGTTTGGTGATCAAGTTACTGATGTAAGCACTGAATTGCTTACTAATATGGTAGCTTTGAGTCCATTGTCCACATACTTCATTTTCTATATGTTTGATGCTTCAAAGTTTGTGGAGTAGAGTAAGTTTTATCCTCCCTATTTCAATGATATGGAGGGGTCTTTAGAGACGTGAACTAGATACTATATTATTATTATGAGATCATGTACAAGATGAAAGATTTACTAATTTAGATAGTATCTCCGACCTTGCTAGATTGATGGTAGAAACACGCATGTACCCATCTATGTATCACTTGTTAAAGTTGACTTTGGTTTTACCAATTGCAACACGGTGGAAATATGTTTTTCTGTGACGAAACATGCTACAAATGAAGCTCTTATTAATATGTTCCAATGATGAAACAACATAGAGAAAGTCGGAGAGGTATTTTTATTATTATTGTTAATGAGATTATATTTTATTTTATATTATTTGTGACATCACTGAAAAAATTCTGAATCCACCATTGCAATTGGTGATATGTGTAAAGTGAGTCTTCTTCACATAAGTCTTCTCAACAAATACTTCACAGCTCAAATCATAAATTTCAGTCATCCACACAAAAATATAGAGTACAAATAAATAAATAAATAACATCGGCCTCACTAAAAAAAAAAAAAAAAAAAAAAAAAAAAAAAAAAAAAAGAAAAGAGAGAGAGCGCAGACTTAGGATTTGTTCTCCCCAACTTATTTTACTGAACCTATTATTTACCCTTGTTAAAATCATATCAGGCTAGGATTAGAACAAATCGAACTAAAACAATGAGACAATATAACAACTCATCAGACGAAACCAGACCAGATTGAATGATATCATATCAGATCATATTAGATTAGATCATAACAAATAAAATTAAACCAGATCAAATACAAAATCAAACCAAATCATACCCTAATCAGACTAGACCAAATTTAATGAGATCAAAAATAAAGAACACGCCCTAATTAGCAGGACAAACAACTTTATAGGGAAGTGATTGGGAGAGGAATTGCGGAAATGGTTGGGTATATTGGCGATAATCTATCCAATTTTGGTGAATAATTGGTAATGAATACTTTTTGTTTTTGGAAGTGGACTTTCTTCTTGGAGGTAAAGGTAAACTATCCATATCAATATATATCCTATTGTTAATGCTGATAATAATTTTGGATAATCTATATCTCTGATTAATGTCCTGTCCATTTATATTTGCCATTTTCCGTATTTGTATGTCCTAATTGTCGTGCAAAATTTTTACTTATAATTTTATTCGTTAACTATAATTTCAATTAATAGAGTATTGGTTATGAATAATAACAAATATCGAGATTACATTCAATTAATAAATATAATATCAACCCATAAAGTTTGTTACAATATTTATTTGGTAGTATTATTTATCTATATAATAATTAATGAAATTAAATTATCTAATGTGAATTTCGCTCGAATTTGGTTCTCCTATATTTTGAAAGTGCATTATGTTTCTTTCTAATAATTCCTTCATTTTTTATAGTGAAAATGGATTGATTTTTGCTATGGTTTTTATTCAACTATCAGTCTATGAAGTTTTTGTTACATATTTTATCTGGTAGTATGCTTTATTTATAATAATTAATGAAACTAAATTATCTAACGTGAATTTTGCTAAATTTGGCTCTCCTATATTTTGAAAGTGCACAATTTTTTTACATATATAATTCCTTCATTTTTGTAGTGAAAGGGAATTGACTTTTGCTACTGTTTATTATTTAACTTAGACTAATGCTTACACAACATCTATATAAGAGAAAAACATAGTGAAGTGGGATCTCATTAGATTCGTCTCATCACGTAGTTTTGAAATATCAAATTTGTAGAATTTTTTCTTGTACACATTTTGAGTTATTGATGAGTTATTGATCATTAAAAATGTGTATTGGATGGCGTGCAGAAAGTGAATGTTGATGAAATAGGTAGGTTATTGTTCATAAGGGGATTTTTGTGAGTGAGAATTGATAGGTTACTGTTCATAAGAGTAGGTTACTGTTCATAAGGGGTATTGTTTTTATATATTACTAGTATTTCCCCCGCCCAATAGGCGGAAAATATAAATAAAATTATCCAATTTAACAAATAAAATTGTTCAATTTATTATGTCGATTACATTCTCCAATCTCCTTAAACTATTTTAAGCATTGCATGAGTACATTTATACATTGCATAGAAATCGACCAACACATGTCATTACCAATATTTATATATTATAATTTAGTATCTTAAAAAAATACTTATACTACAAACAATAATTGAAAGGACAAAAAAGTGAAAAAACAAAGATAAAAACCTTTCTACTCACAACACTAATGTCATACATTGACAAAGAAAGTATGTGAAATCGTATTGTATTCGATAATTGATTATTGATATTGATTCACTGAAAACGTTGAGATATTAGAAATTTCATAAAGATATAAATGTTTCCAAATTAAATTAGGAAAATATAAGAAATACTCTTGTAAATAAATCCATTGATAAATTAAAATGACTTAGTTTCATCAGCTTATTGTCTTATTACAATTTATCTAATATAGTCAATTTATACAAATAATTGCTATTCATTAATGAATATAATGTCAATCTATAAAGTACTTCTTTATCTATAATTTCAATTAATAGAGTATTGGTTGAGAATAATAACAAATATTGAATTATATTTCAAGAATAAATATAATATCAACACATAAAGTTTTTGCTACATCGTTTATTTGGTAGTATACTTCATCTATAATAATTAATGAAATTAAATTATCTAGTGTGAATTTTGCTCGAATTTGGTCTCCTGTATTTTGAAAGTGCATGATTTTTTTTTTTGTATAATTCTTTTATTTTTATAGTGAAATGGATTATTTTTGCTAGTGTTTATTATTTAACTATCAACTCATAAAATTTTTGTTATACATTTTATTTGATAGTATTCTTTATCTATAATAATTAATGAAATTAATTATCTAACGTGAATTTTGCTCAAATTTAGTTCTTCTATATTTTGAAAGTGCATTATGTTTTTTTTAAATATTTCCTTCATTTTTATAGTGAAAATGAATTGACTTTTGCTTTTGTTTATTATTTAACTTTGACTAATGCTTATACAACATCTATATAAGAAAAAAAAACATAGTCAAGTGGGATCTCGTTAGCTTCGTCTCATCATGTAGTTTTAGAATATCAAATTTTTAGAATTTTTTCTTGTACACATTTTGAGTTATTGATGACTTATTGATCATTAGATATGTGTATTGGATTGCGTGCAGAAAGTGAATATTGAGGAAATAGGTAGGTTAATGTTCATAAGAGGATTTTTGTGAGAGAGAATTGATAGGTTACTGTTCATAAGAGTAGATTACTGTTCATAAGGGATATTGTTTTTATATATTATATAGATATAGATGGATTTACACGGCATCTTTAAACAAAAGTTAAATAATAATAATAATAATAATAATAATAATAATAATAATAATAATAATAATAATAAAATAATAATTATTATTATTATAATAATAATGGAATAAGTACATTGACCATATTTAATTTATTTTGATTAAGAATGATACTTCTAATAGGATTGGAGGAGATATATGCTTTTGTTAATTAATATGAAACGCTTTTTAGGGGATACGAGAGATTAATAGGTTTGTATTAAATGGAAACCTCTTATTAGAGGAAAATAAATGAAGAAAAAGAAAGAGGGGAAGAAAAGTGAAAAGGTGAATAACTGATAATTTAATTTATTTATGCTTTTTTGGTCACGCCAACCCACAATTAATTTGGGGCATGTAACTCTTAATTAATTTGCTGATATATATAGTGCTGAGCTTTGGGAGATTGATTAAGAAATTTAATTTTATATCTTGTCTGATTTAGACAGGAATAAACGACTCACTAATTTGTCATTACCTCCCACTAGAGTCGAGTATCAGCATCAAAATTATGGCGGGAGAGCCATGATATTTATAGGCATTGGCAGCAGTAAAGTGAACAGAAATGAGACAAAGTATACATAGAATTAGGCACGTTTAACAATTTATTCAACAATTTTCATCTGCCTCATTTAACATGCATGGGACGACCATTGTACACAGATTTAATAAGTGGGCCAAACTGCTCCTTCAAAAATCAAAATCGTGTACAATGTTATTGATCGGTTTGGGATGTTTAAGCTCTCATTTCTTGAATATGTTTGAAATTTTTGGTTGAAAAACAAACCTGTGCATCCTAGCTATATACTCAAATGGACCCCCAGTGCACGTAGTCCAATGCATATTTTAAACCATTAATTATTCAAATTCAGTACAATTAAAAATTCTAAAAGCTCTATATTTTAAAAAGTATTCGACGACACGAATCTAACAAGATCCTACATGTCTATGTTTTAACTTGTATGACTATGATAAAACTTTAAGTTAAAGTGCATGTGTGAGTAGTACCAAATTTACCAATGTTACATTTTTTTCAAAAATAGAGGAAGTATATTATGTGAGATGTCATGTGTGGCTTCCTCATCACTGCTGTATTCAATAGGCGCCAATACGGGAACAGAGGACGGAGGAGAGTGTCACCACAACAAGCCAAATTCCAAGCTATCGTTGTGGCACATTGTCCTCATCCTCTGTCCTTAACTTAGCCTTACATGCCGTGCCCTTCATTGGATTGATTTATGTGGCCATCACACGATTTTTTTCTACAATATTAGATAGAATTCATACCTTTTATCTTTTTTATGCTAAACCGTCTATATAGGCTATGAAAGGATTGTGGAGCCCACACTTATCCCTTCAGTGGTAAAATTTTACTTCCTCCGTTTTCAAATGTTTATTACATACCTACTTTTCACGCAGTCCAATGCACATTTTAAACCATCAATAACTCAAGTTCGGTATAAGTAAAAATTCTAAAAGTTCGATATTTAAAAACTACACGACGAGACGAATCTAACAAGATCCCACTTGACTATATTTTAACTTGTATAACTATGATAAAACTTTAAGTAAAAATCTTTGAGTGAATAGTAACACATTAACAACCGTAAACAATATATGAAAACGGAGGTAGTATGTGTTAGAAAGCAGAAAATGAATTTATACTTGTCTTACCTATCCGCGCCCACACTTGACCCTTGGCCATGGTAAACTTGGATTTGATTTTGGACTTGTAACATACCATCCTTTCAACGTGTTGTAATTTATTGTTGCTTATTACTCTTCAATTAATATTCTTTTATTAAATATTATGCAATCATAATCTGTAATTAAACTTTTAATTTTATAAGATTATGTCGCATATTTGTTGAAGATAGTTTTTTTTTTTTTTATAAAGAGCCATTGAAGGACTGAGAATTTATATTCGTTGAATGTTGTATATTCATATAAAATTATTTTTTTTAATAAATTTTGTACACGAGTTATATACTCCACGTAGTATAATCTTTATCTTAATATATATTAATAAAAGAAATGAATGCGGCTTGCTCCAAGTGGTCATGTTCCATGCTTTCTAACAATAAATTGAGGGTTTGATTCCTACCCAGCCCCCTATCACTCTTCTTTAAAATTTGTGTGGTTTGAGCTCCACACACCGGACAAATTATATGATCTACATATACACGAGTAATGTTTCTATTTTCTTCAGAAAATACAAAGAGTAATGTATTTATGCATTTTTCATTTTCCCAAATAGCTAAATACTTGTCTCTTTATAATAAATAAATAGTACTCCACAAAGACGACGACACCCTCGCCCATTCTGTGTGCCTTGTCCCTTAATTTTCTTATCTTTGCTATGCATGTCTTTATTTCCCATCCGAAAATTCCCAAGCATATTCAAAATAAATAAATAAATAAATAGTAATAATATTAAGGAAAAGAAAACCCGTAGAAAAACAAAAGCTGGGCATATGGTATATTCATGAATTATTAATATGGTATATTCTTGAATTATAAATAATATACATGTGTCAATTTGAATTGCAAAAATAAATAAATAAAGTTGGGGATTCTTCAACACCTCTAGAAATGAAAAGACTTTTACATGAATCTTCATTCTTCACTCCACACATCCCAGACACTTTATTTATCTTTTTTTTTTTTCTCTCTCTCTTCCATTTTGGTAATTTTAATTAAGAAATAAACATCCAACATTACATTTTCCAACTGAATTTCATTTCAACCGCATTCCAGACGCATCTGCATTTCATTTCGCCCTTATATATACCTCAGCAAGCAGTGCCATTCGAGCCCAGCAAGACTCTTAAGCACAGGCAAATTAAACCATAGCTACAAGAATTTAGCTACCAAAAATGGCTCCCGAAGCAACCGTTTTCCCCGCGGCTGGCAATGCCAAGATCACCGCCGTTAATCGGAAGGCTTACGTGACGTTCCTTGCTGGCAATGGCGACTACGTGAAAGGTGTCGTTGGTCTCGCCAAAGGCTTGCGAAAGGTGAAGAGCGCGTATCCGCTGGTCGTCGCCATCCTGCCGGACGTTCCGGAGGAGCACCGCCAGATTCTCAAGTCGCAGGGCTGCATTGTCAGGGAGATCGAGCCGATTCACCCGCCGGAGAACCAGATTCAGTTCGCCATGGCTTATTACGTCATCAATTACTCCAAGCTTCGGATTTGGAACGTAAGTTACACATTTCTATATATATAAACCTAAATTCAATTTTTCGTGCGACAGTTATGCTTGCATATATGTATATGCACTATTTATATGTAAGCAAATCTCTTTTCATTCATACAGGAAGGCGTTGATTCATGAATTTTCCATAACTGAAATTTTGAAACCCCCAACTCCCGGAAGCTTTAAAAGGAATCATGAATTTTCTAGTCAAGCTTCTGTTTTTATGCTCACTCACTTCAAATAGTATTACTGTGCAAGTCTTCACCTTTTATCCTCAAAATTCTATAACCACATTCCAAAACTGTTGTGTTCTTTTTTAACGAGGAAGGAAACTGATAAGGAATCCAAAGAAGTTCAGTTTATTTTGAGCCCTCAAACAAACCTGTAGGAGCACTTTTGTGATGTGAGATTAAAGATGGACAAACTTGCACAAGAATTTTCTTAGGAAGAACATTGATCCGTTGATTGTTTCCTAAAGTATTGATTCATTGAGGATTACTTGTTACTTGGCAGTTTGAGGAGTACAGCAAGATGGTGTACCTTGATGCAGACATCCAAGTATACGAAAATATCGATCACTTGTTGGACATGCCCGACGGACACTTCTATGCTGTAATGGACTGCTTCTGTGAGAAGACATGGAGCCACTCTCCTCAGTACTCAATTGGCTACTGCCAGCAGTGCCCTGATAAGGTCACCTGGCCTGCTGAGATGGGGTCCCCTCCTCCCCTGTACTTCAACGCCGGAATGTTTGTTTTTGAGCCCAGCAAGACCACTTACGAAGACCTGCTTTATACTCTGCGCATCACTCCTCCAACTCCATTTGCAGAGCAAGTAATATATATATATATACACACATAAATGATTGAATGATGATAGAAGAATTTGGTATACATACGATCTGTTGTTCAAATTTCATGTTTTGTGGTCGACAGGATTTCCTGAACATGTTCTTCCAAAAAATCTACAAGCCCATTCCTCTGATATACAACTTGGTTCTGGCAATGCTCTGGCGCCATCCAGAGAATGTTGAGCTGGAGAAGGTCGAAGTTGTTCACTACTGTGCTGCTGTGAGTATCCAAATCCAACTTTTGAAATTTAAGTTACCACTAGTAAAAGTAGTTGCTCACAGTAAGTGAAGTATAATAATGTTGTATCATGGATGGATTATGTCATCAGGGATCAAAGCCATGGAGGTACACTGGGAAAGAAGCCAACATGGATAGGGAAGACATCAAGATGCTGGTGAAGAAATGGTGGGATGTTTATGACGACGAGTCGCTTGATTACAAGGGCAGTGGTGAAGAAGATGGTGCTGCAAAGCCATCTATAATGGCTTCCATGCCTGAGCCAGCAGTGTCCTACATTCGCGCACCGTCTGCTGCCTAAGTAAACCAGCCAGAGCAAAGAGGGGGATTGCCATTGTGCCATAGATATATACACTGCTGCATAAAATGAAATGGTGAAGAATCCCCTGGTTTCTTTCTTTTTTTGTTTTTTTCTTTTTTTTGTGGGTTTTGTTTTTTTTTGCATCTGTTTTTAAGGGGTGTGAAATGTGAATGAACCAATATGCTATGGTTCTGTGATGAGTAAATTTATCCATGCAGACTATCAGTGAAAAGAATGTAAACTGCTCTGCTGTGAAAATTAATTAACTATTTTGTGTTTGTGTATGGTTCATTCTCTCTCAATCTCATGATCTCATTATAGTTTACTTTAAAAAGAGCTAACGGAGAAAAAAATAAAAATAAAAATAAGAAGAAGAAGAAGAAAGAGGATATGCTAGTAAAATGATGGTTCACTCCCTACATAAATAATAAATTCTATATTCTATATAAACATAATAATTTCATTTTATATTGCAAATTGAAAAGTTGATTTATGATATATTGTCCTTTTATATACTACTATTAAGCATAGATATATATAGAATATAGCTATAGAAAAAGGTATTTTAAGAATTACATTTTTTTTGTTAAATAAGTGCCAATACTTTTTCCTAAAGATGTTACAAAGTAAAATTTTATTATAAATAAGGTATATATACACACACGCCTTCTAAACATAAATATAATGTACCTTCTAAAAATCATTTAACAACATAAAAGTAGTAAATAGGACTTTTGAATAATTTTTCCATAATCGCATCATAAAATATTTTTATTACTTTTTAATATTAATTTTATAACCTGTATTAAGGAGATGTTAAGAATGTTTGCTTCCAAAATTTGAGGACAATTAATAAAACTCCTATTTAATAGAAACTATTCCTAGAATTATCCAATGAGACCAAATTTAGGGGATATGTAGATGGTAAATTTACCCTAAGATTAAGGCAAGTATATTCTAATGTAAAATTAATCATAAATTACGAAGTAAAAGAATGATAATTATATAATCATTGTTCCAATCAATTCCATCAATTCCGATTTAAATTAATAACGTTATGTTTATCACCAGCTTAATGCGTTTATCTCAATTTATTTCAATAACACTAACAAAATTTCCGGACTATAAAACACTAACAACAGTTGGCTTTATTAGATGGGGCTCTAGTTGCTTAAGTAATATCTCGGGTTTGAGCCTTGTGTATGCAAAAAACTATTTTGGGAGAGCACTACAAGAAAATTTCGTTTTACCGACCCCATTTGATGGTAATTTGATGGTAGGTAATCTGGCGCCAATCGCGGGTCGATAATTTGATGGTAGGTAATCTGGCGCCGACCAAAGATTTTGGGGATCGGGAGATTACGGACCAATATTGGGGTCGGTAAGCGAGGTCTAGGGACCTCGGGGTCGGTAAATCTCTTACATGAAATAAAATATGCTCAGGAGAGCTCGAACCCACAAACTCAGCATCACCTAGCCACAACCCTAACCAGCTGGTCTAGCCCTTTGCACCACCAATGGGAACCCGCAACGCGTCATATATATTAATTCCTCCCCAAATGCTAAAGAGGGGATACGAACCCAAATGAAGTGCATTTCTCACCCGCGCGCGTACCTTCCAGATACACAATTTTTCATGTTATCATATGCAATTTGTTTTTTTTTTTTTTGCTGAACAGCCTATACAGGCTAAGAAAGGGGTGGTGGGAGCCCATGCCACACAAATAATTTGTTAAATATATAAAATAATTTTATATATAAATATGTAATTAATAACTTTAAAAGTAATATAAATCACTAATTAAATTTAAGAAAATAGAAATCAATATGATTAAATATTAATTAAACTAAAAACTTGTAACATCCCCATTTTTGGGCAGCGTACAGACAGGATGCTATGCACACCTTGGGAGACCTCCCAGGAGGTCACCCATCCTAGATTTGATCCAAGGCAAGCATGCTTAACTTTGAAGTCATTATAGGATGATTACCAAGAAAGAAATGTACCTTGTTGGTATGAGTAGCTTATTTCATTCCATTTAAGCCATATTCCGGAGTATTACATTCCTCCACCCTTAAGATCGCAACGTCCTCGTTGCGCTCGGCCATCCACATCTCGTGAACGCCACAACTAAAAATTATAAAAGATCGATATTTAAAAACTATACGACGAAACGAATCTAACAAGATCTCACTTGAATAACTATGATAAAAATTGAAATCAAAGCAATCAAATGAATAGTGGCAACATTTGCAATGTTGCAAATAATTGAAAAGGGAGGAAGTATATAAAATATTCGGATATGCATATAGCAAATTTGGATAATATCCGCATAATATTCGTATTTTTACGGATACGGACGGATATTTCAAATCTCATATCCAATCCTGTATCCGCCAGGATAGCAAATTCGAATTCAAATTCGAATATAATCAGTATGGCATCGGATCGGATATTATCCGTCTTATTTTCACCCCTAGTTATTTTGGATGATGAATAAGATATGATTTCTCCAGGCCTTTCCTCGTCCATCTTGCACACCATTTTATTCTCTTTGCATGTAGTTGTATTTCATAGTATTACTATATTCACCATATATATACACTCATCAAACACTATTTAATGATATTAACATTCATTGTTTTTACGCAATCCAATACACATTCTTAAAGAGTTATATCTCCCATTTTATAAAAGAAAAGGTTATAAACTTTAATATTATAAAACTATGTGATTTGATGAATCTAATAAGATCTTATTTGACTATGTTTTATCTTATGTAATTGTGTTAAAAAACTGAATTAAACTTACTCAATAAATAATGTTTACTATGCAAACGTTAGAATCATTAAATTACAGAGGGAGTATTAGATAAACAAGATCCAAATAGCTAATAGGCTTATATTACATTACACAACAGTACATAAATTTTAATCACTTTAACAACACTACGGGTCTGTTCCGCACGCAGAGCTGTAGCTGCGAGCTGGAGCTGTAGGGAGCTGTGGGAACTGTAGCTGTCAGTTTTATTTAAGTATTATGTACAACTAGCTGTAGCTGTAAAAAAATGTATGAAATGACATAAAAGGACAAAAATTTATGTAGACTATTGGGTAGTGGGTTGGTTATTGGGTTAAAATTGTAATTGCTCAACAATAAGCTACCAGCTTATTTTTTAAAGCTACTACAGGTAGCTTTTAAAAAGAAGCTTCCAAAAGCTCCCAAAGTTAGTGTGCAGAATGGGGCTTTTGTTTTAAAATAAAAGATAAAGCTCCCAAAAAGCTGAGTACAGAACAGATCCTACTTTTCTTTTTCTATTTCTTTCTCTCTTCTTTTTAATTTTCTTCAAAACTAATTTTCCAACATGGTACAGCCCTAACACCACATTGTTGTGGAAAACTAAAAAATACAATATATTTTAAATTGCTTTCATGAAGACATTCATTGTTTCCTTTTGTTTCCCTTCATCTATTTCGCTTTTTCCACTGTGATTGTGTGACACCACCATTTTCACCCATTTCTGGAAATTGATTTTTATACTGATTATCCATTTGTTGAAGTGCTGAATTTTCTTTTCATGTAGAGGACTGTGCCTTTAAATTAAGAAGACACTCCCTCTGTCCCATTTATAACGTTTCATTTCTTTTGGACACGGTTTTTTATGTGAAGATGGTTAAATTTAATGTAGGGATATATTAGTGTTTAAAGTACGGGTAAATTAGTAATTTATGTGATGTGATTTTAATGAATTTGAGTTTTTTTATTGATTTATTTATATGTGATGTGATGGATGTGAGTTGAATTTATTAATGATAGTGGATTGAAATTTTAATATATTTATTTATTTATGTGATGTGATGGGGGTAAGTTTGGTAATTGAGTATTTAATTATTTACTAAAAAGGAAATGTGACAATTGTAATGGGACGTACCAAAAAGGAAAGTGAGACAAAATTAGTGGGACGGAGGGAGTAATATACTTACTCTGTCTCATTATTTTTATTACGGACCCACCCAGCACATATGCCGATATACATTTTTAACGATTAATAACTTAAATTGTGTACAACGAAAAGTTATAAAAATGTGATTGTCTAAAAGTATAAGATTAGACGAATCTAATAAGATCTCACTTGACTATGTTTTTTTTTCTTACGTAGCTATGATAAAAATTCAAATCAAAGTTAAACGGTAAATAGTGCAAAAAAATCATCCGTAACAAAAATACCGAGATGGAGGTAGTAATTAACATGGTAAGTTTCACTCAAAGAATTTTAAATTGTTTGGAAATTAATTGCTAAACCCTCAAATCAATTTTATTTTTATTATCTTTTATTGGATATTCTATACACGCTGGGGAAGAGTATGATGAAAGTCTATGACACACAAATTAGGGACAAAAGGGATAAAATAGAGTGTCAGGTAGGGAATCGTCCAATTGAACCCCCAACTAAAAAATCATGAGATCTGACTACTTAGTCAAATCTTCATTAAAAAGCAAACTAATTGACTTTATTTAATTTTGCTTATATAGGTTTGTTTTGGAGAGAGTAGATTTGATACCAGATTCAATTTTAGCATATTTGACCAAGAAATATATTATTTTTAGTTGTTTGGTAACTAGCATATTTCAAGAGCTAATTCGGCCAAATCCACTGAAACGTCTGCTTGATTATGAAACAGATTCACTTTGTACTAAACTACTCATCCCTCTCTCATATCTCTCTCGTTGTTTTTTCCTCTTATTCTCTCCTAACTTAGATGGGCCGTTCTAGAGAATCGCCGCCTTCATCCCCACAAATCACCAGTCGGAATTTCCTCATCTACTCTGCCACAAATTCCCATCGCCGACTCCATTCGCTCATCCTCTGTTGTATATTCTCATCCCTGCTTTTTTTTTTCTGTCTTTCCCCTTGGGCAAGAAATAGGCAACTCTTTCCCTTTATATAGAAAAAAACAAAGATATGTAATCGTATTTACAGTATCAGATAGATGGAAGCAAGAGTAGAAGCAATTGTATTTTATACTTCTAGGGTGGCTACAGATAGTGAAAATAGAAATATCATTTCATGGTCAATCCTTAGAAGCTCTTGAGTACCTAGATCGGAAGTAGTATCTAAATACAATGGATTTTATCCAATTGATATCAGACTGTTTGAAAATTTATCCAATTGTGTTTTGAAATCTTTTAAACTGTGTGCCTTGAAATTTTTCGTCTTCACCCTTGTGATTTGGTAGGTGACTGAAGTGTCCTTTGATAACCTTGATTCTTAATTTAAATGTGGGAGTTTATTTAGCTGAATTTTTCATGTTGTATTTCTTGCTCGTAATCAATTTGTACACTAGCTATTCCAGTACAATCCGAGTCTTGATTCTCAATAGGGTATTCTTTTGAATGGTGGTAGTATATTTTCGTGAATAAAAAATTCTCATTCTTTCGTTAGTTTATAAAATTTAATTATTGATGATGTATCAAGAAATTCCAGTTGTATAGGAGATATTTATTAAGATAATTGTTACATGGTATATTGTTAAATGATAAATGGATAGTTAAAATTGTTTTTAATTCCTAAATTTTATAGGAGGGAAATATGGTATACATATATAAGTATAATACAACTAAGTGACTAATCAGTGTCAAAATAAGAAGGATCAATTGAATTTGAACCAATCAAAGTAGGAGGTAAGGGGAAAATGAGTGAGCAAATTAAGAAGGTTCAGTCGAATTTTCACAATGTTTTCTATAAGAAAACAATACTCATGTTAGCAAAGTATATTTGTCAATAATACAAATAATTCATATTGATATATTTTAAATAATGAGAATACTTAAATTTCTTATAATTATAAGAACAAAAATGAGTGTCGGAGAGTTACGAAAAAACCTTAATTTTATTTATTAGTTATAAAACTATTATTTAATCAAAATATTGTCCTCATATGTCATTTCAATACTAAATAGTATATGTTTTTATGCTGATTGCAATATGTTAATCTACCAACACCTTTAATCAAATCTGCTGCTCAAATCTATTATCTGCTAATCTGCTATATGCTAACTCCTCAATAGGCCAAATGTCTCGGTATGCCATACCTATTAGTATAAATATATATAAGAGAGATAATAACTGGAGATAAATTCAAAATCCCATTATAAGGTATAAAGTTGAGCACTCGACCATAATTGTCATTAAAAATTAAATTAATTGATTATGTCTCACGTTTACCTTAATTTTTATTTTATTTTATTGCAAGATATTGACTATGAAATAAGGAAACATATTGTGCATGTTAGGGATATTTTATTGTGAAGATGTTCGTGATAGTTACCGTTGTTGCAACATCTTGCCAACAACACTTTATTCTCTTCACTGGAAAAAGCACAGAATAGTACAGTGACGTGGCATTTCCCCTAGCAGGCCTTAGAAGGGTTTAGATGGGCCTTAAAACCCATATAAATACCTACCTTCGTCCTTGAGGGATTGAGAGAGAGTCTAGCCGCAATCACAGCTCATTTTACAGAGCATTAACAGATTCCTAAGCTGTGATTATGGCGGATTGAGAGCTGAAGAAGAAACCCCTGGTTTTCGTTGTTTGCAGAATGCACCAACAACTGTCCTGCTACTGGTATATCTTTTAGTTGCTGTGTCTTCCATTATTCGTGGGGTAATTGGGATTGTGTTTATGCATTTCTGGGTTTATTGTTTGTAAACACAATCTAGGTGTATTGTAGGTGTTTTTAGCACCATTGAGCTTATTTTGTTGATTAGCTAGATTCCACAAACACCACCTTAATACCTGCCGGTGAATTGTGTGCATTTGGGTAGATAGTTGATGCTCCCTTGTGTTCTTCTAGTCTATTTGGGTAGATAGGAGAGTTCATTGGAATGTAAGGGTATGTAAGGTGTGGTTGACTCTTGTTCGATCGGTTTGGTGGAGATTTAGTGAATCCCTGGCTTGGAGCCCCCAGATGTAGATCGGTGGATCGAACTGGGTAACCAATTTTCTGGTGTTCTTAGTTTTATTTTCACACTCTGTTCTGTTGGTTGTTGACTGGTTGTTGGGATAACGCTTAAACATCGTTTCCGCACTGATTTATTATCTTGACAACTGGGAAACAATATACTCTGTTTGGTATTGGTTTTTGCCCATCTTTAGCATTTTCTGTTCTCAAAGGGGGACCTGTCAATTGGTATCAGAGCGGGGCTCTAAGGTTTAGCTGAGTCCGGTCCAAGATGAGTAGAGAAGGTGGTTCTGTTTCGAGACCTCCCCTGTTTGATGGTTCGAATTATCCATTTTGGAAAAATCGAATGATGATATTTCTCAAGCACTCTGGTGTAGATGTCTGGAACGCTGTTCTAACACCCTGGGAACAACCTATGAAAGAGGTCCGCACGCCTGCTACTGAAACGTCTGCTGCCATTACTACTTTTGTTCCTGCTACACAAGAAGAAATGTCAGCTGCTCAGAAGAACAAGGAACAAGGGAACAACACTGCTTTGAATTGCTTGTTTAATGCTGTTGAGGAGTCACAATATCACATTATCTCAAATTGTGAGACAGCTCATGAAGCCTGGACTGCCTTGGAAGCGGCCTATGAAGGATCTTCTGATGTTCAAGCCCTGAAGCTTCAAAGAATTGAGTCTGCCTTTGATAGCATCCGAATGCATGAGGATGAGAATATTGCTGCCTATCATGCTCGGTTTAAGAAGTTGGTCAATGAGGCTCAATCCTTTGGATTGAAGTATGATAATGCAAAGTTGGTTCGAAAGATGCTGAGAACTGTCAATCGTAGATATCAACCAAAAGTCTCTAATCTTGAAGAACTTGAGAAGACCAAGACCTTCACTCTTGAAGCCTTGGTTGGCTCACTTTTTTCTTAGGACTTCAAATCAAGCAAACCTCCGATGGGATTTTCCTTAATCAAGAGAAGTATGTTGGCACCATGCTTCAGAAATTTAAAATGGAAGATTGCAAGATTGCTAGATCACCCCTGGGACAGCATGACAAGATTACCAAAGATGAATCTGGAATTTCAGTTAATCAGAAGATGTATCGAAGTATTATTGGTAGTCTCTTATATCTCACTGCTAGCCGTCCGGATATCTCTTTCAGTGTTGGTGTGTGCGCTCGATATCAGTCCGACCCCAAAGAATCTCACCTTCGTGCTGTGAAAAGGATTCTTCGATATCTTAAAGGTACTCCTGGCCTTGGTCTCTGGTATTCTAAACGCTCTTCTCTTGAGCTCACTGGTTATACAGACTCTGACTGGGCTGGTTGTTCTGACGACCGCAAATCAACCACTGGTGGCTGTTTTTATCTTGGCCAAAATTTAGTCAGCTGGTATTCACGTAAGCAAAATGTTGTTGCTTTATCTACTGCGGAGGCTGAGTATATCGCTGCTGCTCACTGTTGTACCCAATTAATTTGGATGCGTCAAATGCTTTTGGACTATGGAATTTTCTTGGATGACTTTCTTATACACTGTGATAACACCAGTGCTATTAACATCTCCAGGAATCCTGTACAACATAATCGGAGTAAACACATTGACATTCGATTTCATTTTATTCGAAATTTGGTGGAAGATGGTTTATGCAAGATTCAGCATATCTCGTCGTTGGAACAACTCGCAGACATCCTTACGAAGAACTTGGAGTCTTCTAGATTTGAATCATTGAGGCGCAGTCTGGGCCTCTGCTTTTCTCACTAGTGGGCTATGTCTCGGGTGGGCCCCTGCATTTCATGAAATAATATTTTCTGGCCCAAGCCCAAGCCCAGGGGGAGTTGTCCTTAACCGATCAAGACGGTTGCCGGTTTTACAACCTCTCGCACGTCTTCTTTCTCTCTCCCCAGTGCGTCTCTGCAGTTCGTCTCCAGCTTTTTCTGTTTTTTCCCCTCTTCTCTGAAAATTTGAAATCTTCGCTCAATGGCGTCTCCTTCTAGCTCCCGTAACAATCCTGATGAAGTGGTGGATGCTCAACCACTTGCAGTCGATGATTCCCTCTATCGCGCTCGCCTTGCCGCTGAACGATCTCCTGTCGATGAGCATTTTGAGGATGCGCAGGAAGATGTTGATGATGTTATCGACAACTACTTTGTTGCTGACCCCTCTGACGCAAATATGGAGGTTGATCCTACTCCGGAGAAGGGTTCTGTCCCTCACACTGCTACGGACAATGTTGAGACACCTTCGGTTGGTGCAGATCCAAAAGCGGATGTTCCGACACCAGCAAACCCTAGCACGGGTGCTGCAAGTCCGACATCCCCTTCGGTCCCTGCCCCCGATGTGGCTCCGTCCGCTCCTGTCCCTCCTGGTTCCAGTTCCCCTTTGTCGCCATCGGCTATTGCTTCTGGGGATGGTTTGCTTATGCTTGATCCTGAGTCCAATGCTCCACCCCATTCTGGGACTGCTCAACAAGTTCCTTTTGGAGGTTCTCCGTCTGGGGATGTTCCAACCACTGAAGGACAACCATCCCAGGTTGATCCTGATGACACCCCTCTGGATGAACTCAGAAGGCAAGTCCGTGAGAAAGGAAAGCGTAAGGCTGTTCCAACACCGCCCAAACAACCTTCGAAGAAGAAATCTCGGAAGACAGCTCCTAGGAAGAAGTCTATCCCTGCTCTTAAGGAATCGGATGCCCATTCTCCTCTGTATTTCTCTGCTGATGGAGAAAGGTATGCCTTGGAAACCCTTCACTCTAGAGGTTTCATTTCTGAAGAGTGTTATGTGCATCCATACTATGATCAAATTGGCTTTTCTGAGTACTTAGAGAAGAAGCATTTGTTTGTTTGGGCTACTACTCTGAAACGATATTCTCCTACTGTTGTTAGAGAGTTTTATGCAAATTTGCAACCTGATATCCTTGATCCTGTGTCCCCTTGGTACTGCAAAATCTATCTTCGTGGGGAACTGCTTGATTTCACCCCCTCTGTCTTAAATGAGTTGTTGGAACTTCCCTCCAACACTGATATGAACAATCCTTTTGATCTGCTTAATGCTGAGTTAGCCACCATTGCTTCTACTATCTCTGCTTCTAAGAAATTTGCTTTTGGTAGAAAGGCTATGAGTCCATCTGATCTTTCTATGAAGTTTAATTGCCTTTTTAGAATTGGTGCTTCGAATTTCTTGCCCACTTCTAATGCTAGCCAGCTCAGTTCTCATATGGGTAAATTTCTGTTTTCGATTGATGAGTGTCCTGAGATTCTCAACTATGGTTACCTGATCATTAAACATATGTTGAAGTTCTCTCATGTGACAATTGAGAAGAATACCCAACTGCCCTACCCTGCTCTCATCACCTTGTTTGCCCAGTCTTGCCATCTGCTTGCCCCTAATGAAACCTTCATTAAGGTCAAGAAACATCTTCCTTCTGATAAGCTTAAAGGGTTCCATAATGACTTCAAGCTTGGACCCCAAAAGCTTGGCTCTGCTCTTGTTGATCATATCCGCAGTGAGCTGCAACAAGTGGAGAAGGAGTTGGGCATTCTGAACGATAAGCAGATGGGATTAAAGAGGAAGGTTCGAAAGCTGGTGGCCCTGCTTCCCCATTCTTTTGATGCTCCAGCTGAGGGGGAGAATGACTCTGAGGGTACTCCCTGATCTGCCAAGTAAGGGGGAGATACAGTGGAAGGGATTGCAAGGGTGCTGATTATTTTTGCTGGACTTTCTGTAATTCTGATGATGTTGGAACAACATTCTGGTTTTTTGGTTTTTCTGGTTTTTGGTGATGGATTCTGGTTTTCTGGTCTGTAATAGTATTCTGGCTTATTGATGGATATTCTCTGAATATTGATTGTGAGATTATCTCGTATGGATGAATGCCTTTTGATTATGCCTACTCTACATCTGCTTCTATTCTTATTGGCGTGAATGCTTGCTGTGTTTGATGCTCTCTGTTATGATATTGTCATTCTGTGCTTCCTCCACTGTTTTGACTACTTGGCCCGATCATCTCCACAAAGGGGGAGATTGTTAGGGATATTTTATTGTGAAGATGTTCGTGATAGTTACCGTTGTTGCAACATCTTGCCAACAACACTTTATTCTCTTCACTGGAAAAAGCACAGAATAGTACAGTGACGTGGCATTTCCCCTAGCAGGCCTTAGAAGGGTTTAGATGGGCCTTAAAACCCATATAAATACCTACCTTCGTCCTTGAGGGATTGAGAGAGAGTCTAGCCGCAATCACAGCTCATTTTACAGAGCATTAACAGATTCCTAAGCTGTGATTATGGCGGATTGAGAGCTGAAGAAGAAACCCCTGGTTTTCGTTGTTTGCAGAAGGCACCAACAACTGTCCTGCTACTGGTATATCTTTTAGTTGCTGTGTCTTCCATTATTCGTGGGGTAATTGGGATTGTGTTTATGCATTTCTGGGTTTATTGTTTGTAAACACAATCTAGGTGTATTGTAGGTGTTTTTAGCACCATTGAGCTTATTTTGTTGATTAGCTAGATTCCACAAACACCACCTTAATACCTGCCGGTGAATTGTGTGCATTTGAGTAGATAGTTGATGCTCCCTTGTGTTCTTCTAGTCTATTTGGGTAGATAGGAGAGTTCATTGGAATGTAAGGGTATGTAAGGTGTGGTTGACTCTTGTTCGATCGGTTTGGTGGAGATTTAGTGAATCCCTGGCTTGGAGCCCCCAGATGTAGATCGGTGGATCGAACTGGGTAACCAATTTTCTGGTGTTCTTAGTTTTATTTTCACACTCTGTTCTGTTGGTTGTTGACTGGTTGTTGGGATAACGCTTAAACATCGTTTCCGCACTGATTTATTATCTTGACAACTGGGAAACAATATACTCTGTTTGGTATTGGTTTTTGCCCATCTTTAGCATTTTCTGTTCTCAAAGGGGGACCTGTCAGTGCAAATAAACTATTTAATATTAAGGAATTAGTATTAAGTCCAATATAATTTGAAAAAATACCCACAAAAGATATTGAGGAATGAGGATTGGGGCTTGGTCAGATAACAAAGTGTTAAACTTATAACCTTAAGTTTAGTTAGACTCTGATTCATCATCTATATTTAGTTTGTGTAATGTCTGTAGTACAAACTCTTACTACATTTTAAGCTAACGGGGCTGGTGGCCTTGTCTACCCAACTTAATCGGCCTTGTGTACCCAACTTAATGTTATAATTGACCTCATTTATTTGCTTAATTTTTAGTTAATGGATACCCAAGAGTATTTAACATCAACCACTAACAAATTATCTTCCTTAGCTTGTAGTAATTACTAATTGAAGGATGCGGAACTTAACACTATGGGCTATGGGCTGTTGCTCCATCCTTCAATTATGAATAGAACAAAATTAACACTCCAATTGCCCCATCATTTAATTAGTAGTTTGGACTCTTATACACTTTTTCCGGCTCATAGGTGTCAATGTTTACCCAGAAAAAAGTTATGAGTTGATTTCATGTAACAAATTATATATATATATATATAATGGAGTAAATGGTATTATTAAAAATAAACAAGAATAATAATTAATCTCTAATAAATATTTTTGAAAAAAAATATAAAACTCAAGATGAGTATTTTACTAAATACTAGTACTTTATTTTTTAATGCCTTACCAAAGATACTAAAATAACTAATGTCGCTCATCCAAAAAAAAAAAAAAAAAATAACTAATGTCAGAACAATATCATCGCTAGATAGTTGTTCAAAAAAGACTTCCAACAAATGAAGTATAATCCCAAGCTGAAAAATCGGTTTCCAATTCGAACGTTGGTGAAATTAACTGAACCAAAAAGTAATGGCATGAAATCAGTCTCATCATTTCTCCAGATATTTTTTTTTGATGAACACTTCAATTCCGTTTGAAAGTTTGTTTAATCACGCATCGGCTCCAAAAGCCACACTCACTGCTTCCAGCCGCCGGCGCTGAATCATCCTCAGTCGACCGCCATCGTAGGGTCAACTCCCCACCAGGTAAGGTTCACCTGCTTCTCTTGTACTCTCGCAATGAATTGCTATTGGAAAGTTGAATTTTTTTGCACACAATCGGACTTTGATTTTCGGAATTGGTATATGGATTGCTGCGATCTATTCATTCGGCTGTAAAAAGGGGTTAAGGGGAGGATGGATTTCTGGCTGGGCGGGTAGACGACGATTTTGGCGTTAACATTAACCTAACAGGACACGTGTCGATCGAGCATTGGGTTTCTATGTATGTATGTCGGCTATGGTACATGCGGATGGCGGCATAGGATGCCATGTAACCATGTTTTCCCGCGCAGGATGAGCGAAAAGGGCTTATTTTCCCTTGCAAGAAAAAGGAAAACGCAAATCCTGTTTTGCTCTCACCTTTCTCTCTCTTCTCCATAGAGGGGATAAGGAGTCCATACCCGGACTTTGCGAATCCGAATCCCCATTTCGGCATTCCTCAATCCCGGCATCATACTCATCAGTCATCACTTCCCTTTCTGGCGTTTTGCCGTCGCCGGTCACGTCAGTATCACTCTTCTCCTACCTCCAAAAGGCCCAGCCGCCCAGCCCTAGTCTGTTACCCCTTCACTCTGTTTATACCGTTTTGGGACTGATTGAAGAATTTCAGCTGAGGTCTGGTTCTTTCAGCGCATCTATTTCTTCTCGTTTCGGTGGTGTGCTTGACTAGGGTTCTTTTCAATATTGGGATTTATATATTCAAAATATGATTTTTTATTTGATTCGTGGATTGAGCAGATCGGAGATCTGAAAGCCATGGCGGAGCTGAAGAAGATTTCTAGCCCTTCTAACCAGGGAGAGGGGGGCGGAACCACCATTGAAGCTCGATTTGCTCATTTCTGCAAGGTATCTAATTTTATTTTCCACTTTTGCCAAAGATTTCTCTTGTATGTTGTGGGGTTTTTCTTATGTTGGGGTATATGGCTTTGGGTTTTCCCAGTTATGTGTGGATGCTATTATTATGAGAATACACATGTAACCAGAGAGGATACACTTCATGCCTTGTGTTCTATGGTTCAATTCTTTTCTTTTCTTTTTTCTTTTTTTTTTTTCCTTATGTGTTTTTTTAGCCCGTTCATTCTCTTCTGGTTTCAGCCCTAATCAAATTATTTGGGTAGTTTAGTATATCTTTCCTTTTTGTCTTGTTTAATAAAGATTTTGCGTTTTTGCGTTCGGAGTGACTCTTGATTTTACTTTTTGCCCTTTGCATTAACTAGAATGATCTACGGTTGGACGATGACAACTTTTTGGCAGAAGCGACAAAGCTGTTTGACGAAAGCAAGAAACTTCTGTTAGCCAATATATCTGCTATTGGAACTGGAAGTGTATGCCATATTACTTTCACAACTTACACCTTGTACTGCTTTTCTTTTGCCGATTTTTCTCTAGTCCTGAATTACATTGTATTGGTTGCAATGACGCTTATTTTCATGGTTGTTTACAAATTGAGGTTTTATTATCAATAAATGCTTATCAATTCGTACAACTACCAGCCTGATGAAGCAGAAAGATATTGGTTTGCATTTGTTCTCTACTCTGTAAGACAACTCAGTGAGAGTGGTGGCCTCAGAGAAAAGGGACTCACTCTATGCCAGATTCTGCGAGCTGCAAGGCTCAAGTATATTGTTCTCCCTTGCATGGTTTAAGATATATTGCATAATATTTGTTTATGAATCATCAGTATTTTTCCCTTTTATGCAGTCTCTCTGATTTTTATAAAGAACTTCATCACTTTCTGATCAAGGTTGGGTCCATTTTGAGTAGCATTTACGGTGTTGACTGGGAGAAGAGACTTGAGGTACTTGCATTATTTAGTAGTATTTTCTGTCATTTAACAATATGTAACTACTTTACTAATGTCTTCGGATTCTATATCTATTTTGTAATTTTGTATACACTGTACAGGCAAAGGAATCACAGACCAACTATGTGCACTTGACCCTTTTGAGCAAGTGAGTAATGCATTAAATGTTTTTTGTTGGCTTTTATGTTATTGTAGATTGTGATATCTTAGATAGTTGCTGATTGAATCATATAGGGTCCAAGGATCCATTTATTATTAATCTGAGATGCTTGAGTTAATCTTTTATTATTTAATGGTCTGGATTAGAGGATTATTGGGCTTTAACATTCAGAAGCTGTTGGCTTTACTCATTCTAGTTGCATCCTGACTTGAGATGTTCATGGATGCACTCAAGGAATTGTTTCTACTGGTCCATGTTTGTCCTCAAGATACAACAATCGGCGTGCTTTTCTATCCCACAGTTTGGTTCCGTATCAAAATTTTCAGAAAATGTATTTGTTTCTGTCTAGGGCCTTCAATGATCAATACAGTATTGCACACTAATGATTCGAATAACTCCTTTATATGTTTTTTAGTCTTATGGATATTTATATTGTAGGCCGGAAAATATTTTGTTTAGATTAGTACGAATTATGCTCTAATCTCGCATTGAAGCCCTAAGTATATTCTTGTTGACTTGTGTTGCCAGGAAATATGAACGTGCATACAGGGAACTTTTCACTGCTGAAGCTCATAACGTCAAATGTTCGACTGTTGCCAATACTTCAGGATGTGGATCAGACTATTTCCGTTTTGGATGGTTGTTATTTCTTGCGCTTCGTGTGCATGTGTTTCACCTTTGCAAGGACCTAGTGACATGCACTCATGGCTTAGTTTCTGTACTGGTCAGTCAGTTTTAATATCTCAGTATATGTTCCGCTGATGTGTTATCCTTTCAATTCCATTGGGCATCCTTTTTTATTACAGAGAAAGAACAATGCATTTTAGAGAACATATATATTTATGTATACTATTTTATAGATGAACAGATAATTATGGTCACCTATTCTATACATATTGCTCTATTCTCTCTGTTAATTGTGTATTAAGCCATTTCTTAAGTTTTTTAAAGTGAAGTAATTTTAACAATGCTGTTGATGCAATTTTGTTTGCAGGCAATACTCCTTATGCATGTCCCAGCAAGCTTCAGAAATTTTAGTCTTAAAGATTCTGAAAAAATTGGTAAATATTGAAGTAATTCTAACCAAGAAGTGTTGTTACTTCTGTTGCCATGCCATTGGTTCTTGAATTATTTTTTAAATTTTCATTCCTTGTTCACACTTGTAGTTATGAAAGGTGACAAGGCTGACCTCATTGCATCACTTTGCAATATGTATGAAACATCAGAAGATGAGCTGAGGAAAACTTTAGAAAAAGCAAATGGCTTGATAATTGATATATTGAAGAAGAAGCCTTGCTTAGCTTCTGAATGTCAGTCTGATAACTTGAAGGATATTGTCGCAGGTTGTTTTATTCCAATGTTGTATAATTTACTAATATTTTAAGTCATTTAATTTTATTGTTGCTTATATTTCCCTAACATCCAAATGCAGATGGTTTGATCTATTTTGAAGATTTGATGGATGTATCATCTTTGTCATCAAACATTATTCTATTCGAAAGGGATTATGATGCTGCAACTCACAAGGGTGAACTGGACGAGAGGATATTCATCAATGAGAATGATAGCCTGCTGGTTTCATCAACTTTGTCTGGGAGCACTGTAAATACTAGTGGACATGGAGCTAAGGTTGGTTAAATTATTTTTCTCTGGGATGAACTTTATTTTGCTGCTTTGATTTTATTGTAATGTTATTCTCCAGAGGAAACTTGATGCTATTTCCTCTCCAACAAAGACTGTTACAAGCCCATTGTCTCCTTACCGCTCTCCAATGAGGCTCTCAAACGGTGTTTCTGTTAATAGTATGTCCAAGATGGCAGCTACTCCTGTCAGCACAGCAATGACAACTGCAAAATGGCTTCGAACAGTTGTAGCTCCACTTCCATCCAAACCTTCGGCGGAGCTAGAGAGATTTCTGTCAGCATGTGACAAGGATGTGACTGCTGATGTCACAAGGAGGACTCAGATAATTCTTGAGGCAATATTTCCCAGTAGTGGTCCAGGACAAAATGCAAGCTTGATGGACAACATATGGGCTGAACAACGTCGAATGGAAGCAATGAAGCTTTATTACAGGGTTCTGCTTGCAATGTGCAATGCGGAGTCCCAGATTTTAAATGCAAACAACTTAACTGCTTTGCTAACCAATGAAAGATTTCACCGGTGTATGCTTGCGTGTTCTGCCGAGCTAGTTCTTGCAACTCATAAAACTGTGACAATGTTGTTTCCCACTGTGCTGGACAGAACAGGAATAACAGCATTTGATCTCAGTAAGGTGATAGAGAGCTTCATAAGGCATGAAGAAAGTCTCCCCAGGGAACTCAGGAGGCATTTGAATTCACTTGAAGAACGACTATTGGAGAGCATGGTTTGGGAAAAAGGCTCTTCAATGTACAACTCCTTGATAGTAGCAAAACCTGCCCTATCTGCAGAAATCAGTCATTTTGGTTTGATTGCTGAACCTATGCCATCTTTGGATGCAATTGCCATGCACAATAACATGTCATGTGGGGCTGTACCCACCATGCAGTCTGCGCTGAAGCAAGAAAAGAATGGTATGCCAATTTTCTGATCCCTCTGATCTTGAGAATGATTGTTTCTTTGATTCTTAATATGTTAAGGACAGGAACTACTCTGATTAGATCTGCATTCCGCTGTTCTAATTGTTAATATTACTTCTCAATGGTGGGATGTTTCTAGGTCAGAATGGCGATATCCGATCACCAAAAAGAGTATGCAGTGAATACCGGAGTGTATTAGTTGAGCGGAATTCCTTTACTTCACCAGTTAAAGATAGGCTTTTAGCGTTAAACAATCTGAAGTCTAAGCTTCCACCACCTGTTTTGCAGTCTGCGTTTGCCAGGTATTCACAAATCACACCAAAAGACCTAGAAGCAGGAAAATCTATCTAATTTCTCTCATAAGCAAGTTTTCTTTTGCTTAGCCTCTTGATTTCTGCTTGCTTTCAGTCCCACTAGACCAAATCCAGGCGGCGGTGGGGAAACATGTGCAGAAACCTCAATTACTGTCTTTTTCAGCAAGGTTTGAAAATTAGTATGAACATACTATATAACTAGTCTAGTATATCTACCTCTTGCTTTCATTATGTCATGTTTACTTGTGGCATTGTTGTGTTTGGGTTGATGTATGTAATTCTTCAATTATGTTTAGATTGTCAAGTTAGCTGCTGTAAGAATTAATGGCCTGGTTGAAAGGCTACAGCTTTCACAGCATGTAAGGGAGTGTGTCTACTCTCTTTTCCAAAAGATTCTTGGTCAGAGGACAACTCTGTTCTTCAGTCGACATATAGACCAAATTATCCTCTGCTGTTTCTATGGAGTTGCTAAGGTCTGTCCTCATTGTCTTGGATCACTTTTAAGATGATATTCATCTACTTGGTATGCTAATATTCCTATTTTTGCTTCCAGATTTCCCAGCTAAACTTGACATTCAAAGAAATTATTTTCAATTATAGAAAGCAGCCTCACTGCAAGCCACAAGTTTTTCGAAGTGTATATGTAGATTGGATAGTTCCTCGACGGAACGGGGTAAGGTACTTGCCCTTCACCTCCTTCTGAGATAACCTGCTAGATCTTTAATTTGAATTCTCGTGAACAGAAAAGTGGGCCGGATCATGTTGATATCATTACATTTTACAATGAAATCTTTGTTCCTTCGGTAAAGCCGCTTCTAGTTGAGCTTGCTCCCGGTGGATCATCAACACAGAGTAATTCCCAAGACCGAGAGGCGAAGAATAACAATGAAGGTTCGTGTTATTAGAGGGTCTTTTCTCAGATCATCTGTTTCCTCTGTTCTTTTGAATAGATCTTGAGGCAAATGAATGAGATATGATTGTATTTATTTGTATTTTGTATTTTTATTTGTTTATTATATCATGCATAACTCTGGTAACAGTTCTGGCTGATTTAGGTCCATGTTCACCATCACCCAAAACATCGCCATTTCCAAACCTTCCGGACATGTCCCCAAAGAAAGTATCAGCAGCACATAATGTTTATGTCTCTCCTTTGCGATCTTCCAAGGTATGATATATCTGATGTTTCTTGGCTTCGGATTGTAGGAAAGTGTATTTTGTGCAATCTTTTCTTTAACTAAATATAATTCGGGAGATTGAATAAAGGAATCAATGTTATTATAATGTTTCATTATGTGGATTATAACGTTGAGCTTGGGAAATCATGAAAATGGTACCCTGGCTGCACAGGCTGATTCTAAATAATTGATTTGTTTGCTTCCTTCGTTCTGGTTGCTAGAATCTTGCTTGCTGAAGCTTGATTCACATGTTATTACGCATAAGATATTCAAGCATTATACAAATACCAAACAGTGTAAAGGATTTGGTTGTACGTAAGTCGCAAGAGATGAATGGTTGTATAATGATGAGCTACATATCCATGGATACAATGACTTGGCTGTATACAATTCGCTTTCTTTATAACCACTCCTTGGTTTGGTTGTATAGTTATTTCATCTGTTGATGAATTGGCTGAATTAATACAATTATTCATTGTACAGATGGATGCACTAATTTCCCATAGCTCCAAAAGCTACTATGCTTGTGTGGGAGAAAGCACTCATGCCTACCAGAGCCCTTCAAAAGACCTTACTGCTATCAACAACCGTCTGAATGGGTATTGCAAATTTTCCAAGAGATCTGCTTATCAACTTTTTTGATCATCCTCTGTTAACTAAACAGAAAGTAAGTTCCAATTCTTGTTGCACTTTGTAGAAATCGAAAGCTGAGAGGAACCCTCAATTTTGATGATGGTGTCGGTGTTGGGCTAGTGACAGACTCAATGGTGGCAAACAGCCTTTACATCCAGAATGGTAACTGTGCATCTTCGCCGCATACTCCTGTGAAATCTGAGCCACCAGAGTTGTAACATATACGAGGTGCAATGCTGTGCTGTGGTGTTTCCTAGCTATGTAGATAGAATTTTCTTGTGATTTCTCAGTTTATTTACCTTTGGTGGCCGGCGGGTAGTGTAGAGAATTCTGCATGTGTGGGGGTGGGATTATGATGAGCAGTGAGTTATTACATAATGGCTGCCACTAATCCCGGTGGCAAAGGCAATGACACTACATGTTAGTCGTGAATCTAGGACGTGATATGTGATATACTGATATGCTTCTTTCCATCTTTGTAATAAAGTTGTATTTTGTTCATCTTGGTTTGTGCCAGTCTGGTAAGCTTTCTTTCATTTCTTGCTTTGATTCTTGTAGTATTGGCTATATATTTTACTCTCTGTCCTTTAAAGGAGTTAGCATTTATGATTTTCACAGAATCAAATACAAATTTGTAATGATTAATATTTTATGCAATCCAATGTAAATATTAACATTCATATTTTCAAAATTTGTTTTCCCATTATTAATATTACTTTGTTTTATTGGAATTTTCAAATTCAATTCATAATTATTTTATTTTAATGTTTTCTTCGCTGTATATTTTGTTTAAATTAATTATCATATATAGAATTTTGGATCCGGTTATTAGGATGAATTCAAGAATTTTAGCATTTGTGGAAGTGTTAAAAAATTATTACTCCCTCCGTTACTAAATAGTTGTTTATTTAAGTTCAATTTCAAGATTTGTATTAATTAATTCATTAATCTACATTTTTACTCTTCAACTAAATTCTTTCACAATAAATGTCAAGAAATAACATTTAGTATATCAAAAATAAAGAGTAATATAGTAAAAATATAAAATAACTATCTACAAATGACAACGATTGTGGAACATTTTTTTAATCTCTAAAAGGCTACTAAAAAGGAACAAAGGGAGTACTAAAGTATTGAATTATTATTTAAAAAAGTGTTGAATTCTATATTTCCAACACAAGTTAGTTAATATTAAAAATATTTATTGAGCAATTTTAAATGGATATGCAACACTTGTAGATAAAAATACGGTACCTCAACAAGTACTCAATCTAATTATTACACAATCCGATTTTGTATATTTATTTATTTATTTTATTTTTACAGAAAAGCTATAGAAGTAGGAAAGGAATGATGGAACAAGGAGAAAGTCAGATATACTACCTTTACAACTTCCTCGGAAAAAAAGGCCAATATAGTCCTTTATTTTTATAAAAAAGTCAAATCAGTACTTTTTTTTATTTTATTTTCTGACCCAATTAGTCCGCTACATATACTAATTACGTCCCATCGGTCCTCCATCCACTAATTATGCCATAATTACATATTTTTGGCCAAATTAGTCCCTTTTTTTTTTTTTCCAAAAATCTAAATTGGTCCCGTATTAATTTTTGCCTCATTTCATGTAGTCCAGTGCACATTTCATACCACTAATAACTCAAATTCGGTATGAGTAAAAATTCTAAAATTTTGATATTTATAAACTACACGACGAGACGAATCTAATAAGATCCTACTTAGCTCATTTTAATTTGTATATCTATGTTTAAAATTTAAGTCAAAACAAGTGTGTGAATAGTAGCAAATTAGACAATGTAATTATTAAAAAAAAATAGAGGGAGTATATCGCAATTGGTCTTTATTTTATGGAGAAACACCAAAATGGAGAATCACCAAAAACCACCAAACTCTAAAAGATGATCCATTTTTTTAATAACTACATTTTATGGAGAAACACCATTTTATGCGATATATTCCCTCCATTTCTTTAATAACTACATTATCTAATTTGCTACTATTCACACTTTTTTTTTAACTTAGAGTTTAAACATAGATATACAAGTTAAAATGAGCCAAGTAGGATCTTGTTAGATTCGTCTCGTCGTGTAGTTTATAAATATCAAAATTTTAAAATTTTTACTTATACCGAATTTGAGTTATTAGTGGTTTGAAATGTGCATTGGAGTGCATGAAAGGAGACAAAAATTAATAACGGGCCAGTTTAGATTTTTGAAAAAAAAGGGACTGATTTGGCCAAAAAATGTAATTAATGCATAATTAGTGGATGGATGACCAATTGGGACGTAATTAGTATATGTAGCAGACCACTTGGGCCAAAAAATAAAAAAAGGACTGATTTGGTTTTTTTATAAAAATAAAGGATTATATTGGCTTTTTTTCTCAACTTCCTTTGTTTTTTAAATATTTTCCCCATTTTGATTTTGGCTAATATTCACACGTAATTTTATTTAAAGTTTTATAATAATTATATAAATTAAGATATAGCCAAGTAGAATATTATTAGATTCGTTTAGTTTCGTCTTGTAATTTTTAAATATTAAATTTTTAAAATTTTATTAACTTGAATTATTATGATTGAAAATATGCATTGAATTGGGATTGTATGAGTCCCTAACAATTTAAAAAATAAATTTATGTAAGTACTTATCTATGGAAGTTAATATTTGTTTAGAATTCACATGTACATTTTAATTCAATACACATGTTCAAATTCACGTGTATACAGGTCGACACGCGTGTGATCCGTTTTTGAAACAGGTTGTGTACATGTTTTGAAATACAGGTAAATTCTAAAAACAGGTCGTGTACAGATACAGATCAAACAGGTAAACAGGTACTTGACACGTATAACATACACGACCTGTTTACCCATATTGCCAGGTCTATATGGAAGTTCCTCCGCTTTTTTAAATATTTTCCCCATTTTGATTTTGGCTAATATTCACACGTAATTTTATTTAAAGTTTTATAATAATTATATAAATTAAGATATAGCCAAGTAGAATATTATTAGATTCGTTTAGTTTGTCTTATAATTTTTAAATATTAAAATTTTAAAATTTTATTAATTTGAATTATTATAATTGAAAAAATGCATTGAATTGGGGATTGTATGAGTCCTAATAATTTTAAAAATAAATTTATGGAAGTACTTATCTATGGAACTATGGAAGGGGTGATGTCAGTTATGACACCAACTACGATTTAAAAATAAAATTGGGGCAAATAAATAAATAAATACTTACGACAACTAATACAGTAATAGTACAATTTTGGAATTTTGGAATAAAAACCTATCGTCAATGGTCAACCTCCACAGAGCACAGATAGACCGTCTGGCCGTCTCCATCCCTTTCCAGACTCTTTTTGTCTTTTTGTTTTTTTTTTTTTTTTGGATGAGCCGAAGCCAGGCAACAAACAAGGAAAACCAAAAGAGAAAACGGAAAAAGGCAAAAAAAAGCAAAACAGGAAACGAGAAACAAGTTACAGCCACACCCTGCCAGCCTAGCAAAGACGGGAACTACTAGCCGATGCATCCATCGCTAGATCCCCCACCACAAAGTCCGGAGGGTAAGCCCACGTCGTGAAAAAATCTTCTATGGAAGCCCCATGTCTAGCAAGCGAGTCAGCCACCTTGTTGCCCTCGCGATTCAAGTGGTGTATGTTGCAGGCAGTAAACCCATCCTTGGAACTCTTGATGCGCTGAATAATAGCAGCCTGCGGATGGAAACCCGAATTAGCCTTGAGGGAGTTGATCACCTCCAGAGAGTCAGTGTAAACACAGCATTTCTGAACTCCATGTTGAGCAAGGAAATCCAATCCTGCTGCAAGGGCCGAGAGTTCCGCATGCAGGATGGAAAAGGTGTGGAGGTGGCCGCATCCCCCCCCTCGCCAAGATCCCCTCTCATCACGATGGACAAACCCAAATCCCGCACGTCCCGTGTTGCCAAATACACTCCCGTCAACATGGAGAATATCCACCCCTTTGCCAGAAGGGTTCCAAAACAGCCGAGAGGGACGAGGAGCCTTGAGAGGCCTGTGCTGTTCAGCAGAGGTAAGATCAGCTGCCAGACGAGTGATGTCCCGGACGAGCACCCAACTCGATTTAGCTACTCCCCGAAACACCCTGGCGTTTCTCTCGAGCCAAATATACCACAGCCCGGCCATCAGAAAGTGCCCAGACTGCTGCAACATAGCAAACAGGAGGTGCCTAATGTTTTCCTTGGCCAACCCATCCCAATCCAGCGGCACCCTCATGTGGAGCTTATTCCAGATTTGATGAGCCCAAGGGCAGGAGAAAAAACAATGGTTCCAGGTCTCCTTCTCATCTCCACAAATCACACACAGAGGAGAGGTGGCGAGATGACGTTGGAAACGAGTTGCATTGACCGGCAGAGAGTCATTGCAAATGAGCCAGATCAAAAATCCAATCTTTTCAGGGATATGGGTATTCCACATCCAATTCCAACCGTTACTAGAATCCCCTGAGTTAGAAAGAAACTTATACGCTGAGCTCACCGTATAGCAGCCATTCTTGGAGTGTTTCCATGTCCACAGATCCAGGACCTGATCATGAAGGAGGGGAGGGGGGGACGAGCATAACTCCTGGATCAACTCCGCGGGCAGCTGGGTGTGGAGCTGTTGCCACTTCCATTTGCCATTGTCAATGACGTCTCTCACCTTAAGATCAATATCATGAGTCTCAACAAAAGGGACAACCGACCCCAGCTGAGTGTCCTTCCACCACTCAAAAAACCACAGGGAGATATCACCCCTGCCAACTCTAAACCTGTACCCTGGCTTAACAAAGGCTGAAACCTTCTGAATAAGGCTCCCAAGTTTAGAGTTCAGCTTCTCCCTCCCTAGAAAAGAGCCCTCCCTGGCAGACCCCAGATCATGGAGGAGACGGACCCAGAGCTTCTCAGGCGAGTGCAAGAAACTCCAAACAAGTTTTCCAAGAAGGGCGATATTCATATTCCGTGCCTTCCGGAGACCGAGACCCCCCTCCCTTTTGGACCTTGCACAGGTATCCCACTTCACTAAATGGAGGCCCTTCCCCTCTCTGTCCTTCCACAAGAACCGGTTGATCCTCCTATCAATGGCAAGGCATATCGACTCGGGGATCCAGTGAACTTGCATAAAATAATTGGGGATAGCCGCCAGAACAGCGCGACAAAGAGTAAGGCGCCCAGCTTTGTTGAGAAGTTTACACGCCCATCCCTTCATTTTGGCATCAATTTTATCGAGGATGAAGGCAAAATCTCTCATCCGGTGTCTCCCAGTTAGCATAGGGAAACCCAAGTAATGACCAAGCGAGTCCACCACTGTAATATTAAGACTTTGAGCCACCCAAATTCTGTCCGATTGGCTGACTGCTTTGGAGATATATAGAGCCGATTTCTGCTGGTTTAAGGTGAGACCGGACGCCCTGGAGAAAACCTCAAGGGCCTGATTAATACTTTGGATGCTATTTCTGTCCACCAGTGATCCAAGAATAAGGTCGTCCGCGAAGAGCAAATGGGAGACCCCAATCCCATCTTGCCGAAGCCGGATCGGTTTCCAAGTGCCCTGACTAACCATCCTCTTAATCTGGAGTGACAGCTTCTCCATAATAATAAGGAAGAGGTACGGGGAAATTGGATCCCCTTGACGCAATCCTTTTCCCGGTCTGAACTCCTCCAATGGTATGCCATTCCAGAGGAGAGAGAAAGAGGGGGACGAGACACAAAACATTATCAATTGCCTCACTTTAGCAGGGAATTCCAACTCCCTAAGGCACTGTTCAAGGAAATCCCAATGGACATTGTCGTAGGCCTTAGCAACATCAATCTTCAGAATAATGGCCTTAGTCCGAGATTGAGAGCTCGAGAGATGGGCTAGGAGTTCTTGCAAGGTCAACGCGTTGTCCACAGGCCCTCTACCCGGGAGGAAAGCCGCTTGATGATGAGAAATGGAATTCTGGAGCAGCGGCCGTATCCTGTTCACCAGAATTTTGGTTAGGAACTTGTACATCACATTGCAAAGCGTAATAGGCCTAAAATCTTTCAAGCAAGTAGGCGTGGCTATCTTGGGGATGAGGCAAATAAAAGCTTTGGAAATCTCCAAAGGGAAAGAGCCCTCAGTGAAGGATTTGGAGAGAAATCCGTAGACTGAGCTCCCTACTAAGTTCCAGAACCTTTTAAAAAAGACGCTCGGGAATCCATCCGGCCCCGGGGCCGAGAAGCTGTTCATATCTTTTACCACTGTATCCACCTCTTGAGGCGAGATCCCCATACCAATTTTATCAGCTTCCTCCCCTGGAATGGCAGCCAAGGGCGGCATTTGAGACCTGTCACTATCGTTCTCCATCCTTTGGGCCAAAGTAAGGCAGGGACTCGAGTAGAGCTCTCGAAAGTAATTCCTAGCATGAATCTGTAGACCTTCGGCATCTTCACACCAAACACCATTGGATAGGAATAGGCCGTGAATACGACTACGATGCCCCTTAGATTTCGCCTTAGCATGGAAATAGGCCGTGTTTCTATCCCCCAACCGGATCCATTTGTCCCTCGCTCTTTGAAACCAGTAAATTTCCTCTTGCCGTAGGATTTCATCATACTCCTTACGCAGCTCATCCTCCAGCAAACTGAGCCTGATCGAGTCGACTTTTTCCAGCATCCTCGTCACCCCTGCCAACCTATTGAGGATTTTGACTTTCCTCCATTTAAAGTTCCCAATGCGAGATTTGTTGAAATGCTCAGATGCCTGCCTGATGCCTTTCAGGTTATGAACCATCGAGCCATGTTCCAGATTCCAAGCATTTCTCACCACCTCTTCATAATCCTTATGCTCCGCCCAAGAGGCTTCCCACCGGAAGGGAGCACCCTCTCCCTTTCTAATACAGGGGCCGCAAGACAACAGTAATGGGAGATGATCCGAACCAACACAAGGGATAGGTTTGACGAAACCCCCTGGGAACATAGTCACCCACTCACTATTGCTAACGCACCTGTCCAATCGCTTGTAAATACGAGCAGTGTCCCCCATCGGCCTAGACCAAGTGTGACACCCCCCTTGAGTATTGATTGTGGATAGGCCGCAATCATGTAGGACATTGCCGAATTCTTCCGCCCTAGCTACATTGTACAGACCTCCACGCACATCCTCAGAACACAAAATCTGATTGAAATCCCCAATGATCGCCCAAGCACCAATGATCTGATCGGCTAACAGAGACAAATTCTCCCAGCAACGCCTCCTATCCGCGTACTGGGGAGGAGCATAAATAGCTGTAATATACCACGAACTACTACCAAGGGATAAGCAAAGGGTACTCATCCTATCCCTAACATCAAACTGATTAACCTGAAAGTTCAGCCCATGCCTCATAAGAACCCAAATACCGCCTGCCTTGCCCCTAGCTTCCTGAATACACCCTTCCTCATATCCTGCTTGGAGGAAAAGAGTACGAGCTCTAGAAAAAGCAGATTGTGGTTCAAAGACAAAGACCAAATCTGGCCTGTGCACACGAAGAATCTCCTTCATCATCCTTCTACCAGTGTCACCCACGAAACCCCCCACATTCCACGCCAGAACACTACAATTCTTGAAGTTCGAATTAACCATAAAACCAAGAAATTGTGAGAATTGGCACCAAAATCAGTACCTTCAAATTGGAGGGGCGTTGTCACACCCGTCGCCCGATCGGCCCTCAGACATGGCCGTGTCCTCCCCTTCAGGTAAAGCTGCAGCTTCCTCAGAAAGAGAAACCTGTTGGTCGCCATTGGCTGGTGCCACAGCCACTATCTCCGTTTCCTCCGCCGGCTCCGATGGTCGTTGCGTTTTAGAACTACTCCCTACCCCTGCTGGATTTGGTGGAGAGCCATTCTTTAGTGACAAAGATTTTACACCTGGGCCCTTACCCTTGGGCCTACTTGGGCCTTTATTATCCCAAGTGTTGGTAATAGGCTTCAAAACCTTTTCTTTCCCCTGAGGGATCTTAACTTTAAGTCTCTGATTTTCTTTCGCCGGCCCAGCCGCAGCTTTGGTCTGAGACCCTTTCCCTCCAACAGTTTTTTTGTTCACATTTTGTCTCTTCTTAACCACCATAATCCACTCGCCCCCTTTGGGTTGTGGGGGGTTGGTCACACCACTTTCTGCCTCCTTAGCCAGTTTCTCAGTCACCAGGGCGGCCTCGTGACTTTCCTTATTAGTGTTAGAACATGTCTTGGGCAGAAAACTCATTTCCTCACCAGTCTCACTTACCTTAACACTCTTACTCTCAAAGTCAACCTCCATAGCCTTTCCATCTTTTTTGTCTTGCCTGTCAAAAATAGGCCTGCTCAGGCTTTTCTCTGCAGTTGCTGAGCTCTCCACAGTACCAGTCCCTAGCAGTTTCCCGTTGCCACCTATGTCCACCACCGGAGTGATTTCCTTGGCCGGCAAGGCCTCTGCCTCCTTAACTGTTCCATAGGTGCAGTGAGTGCTCGAGTGGCCATACCTTTGGCAGCCCTTGCAAAGAAGATGGAGCCCTTCGTAGGCTATTTTTTGCCACCTTTCCCCCACCAGAATACTAGATACCACAGGTAAACTAAGATCAATCTCAACCAGGACTCTGGCATACTTACCCCTGTCCACCCCTTTAGACATCGCGTCGACTCGGATCGGTCTTCCCAGGGTGGCTGCCATGTTAGTAAGGAGTAGCTCATCAAAGTACTCAAATGGTAGGCCTGGCAGGCGAGCCCAAACCAGGGTTTTCTTAGGAGTCTCTTCATCGGCAATGAAATTTGGTCTCCAAGGACACACCGTGAGGTAGCTATCAAAGATCATCCATGGGCCTCCATTCAACACTTTGTTTCTGTCTTCACTGGTATCAAACTTGATCAAATAATAGCCCCCATCCATGTCAACCATTTTGAACTTGTTAGGCATGTTCCACAGCCGGGACAGCCTTTCAAACAACGCGGAGTATCCAACTCTCTTTCCAAGAACCGATATTATAAGGCCATCTTCAAAGGGCTTGCAAATCCTATCATGCAGCCGGGGATCAATGGATATCTTCGGTTTCAGGCGGTCGCCTTCCAGGAGTTCAATCTGAACAAGCTTGGCGTTAGCCGGATCTTCTTTGAGAGGTCTAGGGACACTGCCCTTTCCCTCTAGAACCTTATCGCGGAAAGACACCACCGAGGTGCCGGAGAAGTAGAAAGGAGACGACGGATCATGCTCAGTCGGGAGAGGCGAGGTAGGAAGAAACGACGGTGGAAGGGAGCCCTCTGGGAGCTCCATGTCGGAAAACCCTACTGCAGGGATAAACCTAGAGAGGGAAAAACGAGAGGGGAAACAGCGGGGCTGGCTTTATTATATGATATTTATAAACCCTACTTTTTGTCTTTTTGTTGAGCGATATGAAGGATGAAACACAAATATATATACTCCGTTAAAAACTTTTAATGTACTAGTACGATTTAGTACGATTTAGTTAGGGGTGTCAATTTGGACACGAACCCGAAAAAATAAATTCGACCAACATGAAAATTTTTAGGTTTGAGTTTAGTTATTTTGGGTTTTTTTCAAATCAGGTCGACCCGATACATGACCTGAAATATTATACAACCTGATAAACCCGACACGAACACGACCCGAAACATAAAATTATGCCATTTTTTGCCTATAACCCGAAAAAACGAACCCGAACGACATGAAAAATTTCAGGTTTGGGTTTGGTCATTTTGGATTTTTTCCGAAATCAGGTCGACCCAAAACCCGACCTGAAATATCATACAACTTGATAAACCCGACAAGACATGACCCGAAACCTGAAATTAACACCCTAGATTTAGTCCAAATTTATCAAACCAAGAAATGGAATAGGAATGAGGAAGTGGAGATTGATTAGTTTAAAAGAAATAAGAGAGAATGCACTCTCCACGATGGTTTTAAGTGGAGATGTGTTGGTCTAAAAGACATAAGAGATGACGTTGAAAATTATCGATGATAGTAGAAAAGTAATATTGGAAAAAATATGATATAAATGTATAAAAATAACAATCATTTTAAAAATACTTTTTGTTGCATTATCCTTATTTCTCTTATTATCTCTATATTTAGTTTAGAGTTACGAAGGAATATATATTGCCACAAAGCATGCCAGAGACACGTTGAATTCATTGTACACAAATCTCCTCTCCAATGAACTCACTGTAAAATACTACTTCCGTATTCAAAGTTTTGCACCACTTGACACAGACACACATGTTGATACATATTTTCAACTATTAACAACTTAAATTGTGTACACTAACAAAAATGATAGAAAGTTGATATTGTAAAACTACCAACTGAGATGAATCTAATAAGATCTCACTTTTAGACAAAAACTAAACTATGAATAGCATAAAAAAATACTAATATTGCAAACCTATGAATACGGAGGGAGTATCTTTTTCAAAGGTACACCAATCTCCTCACGGGTTTGGATAGGATGATGAATTAATGACATTCAGTATGTTCTGAAGGTATGTGTGCTAGGTGTTAATTATCTATGTGTTGGGTATTCAATGATGTTTGAGGTATACTTCCTTCGTTCTCAAATATTTTTTACATACCCACTGCGCACACAGTCCAATGCATATTTTGAATCAATAATAACTGAAGTTCGGCATATGTAAAAATTCTAAAAGTTCGATATTTAAAAACTACACGACGAGACGAATCTAACAAGATCTCTATTGACTATAATTTAACTTGTATAACTATGATAAAACTTTAAATCAAAGTGCATAGGTGAATAGTGCCCCAAAACCAAATGTATCAAACATTTGGGAACGGATGAAGTATAATAATACACAGCACATACAAAATACTCTTTCAGCATGTATATAAATTACTTCAGCACCTGCTGATTTATCCCCAAAACCTAATCAATCTCCTCACCAATAAACCTACTACCCCAATCTCCACGGTGTACATTGCCAGAAAACAGGCCAGATGCATTGAATCAAATGTTGTACTAAATTTCAACAAATGAACAATGAAATCAATCTCGTTACCAATGAACTCACTGCATAATATGTCTTCTTCAAAATGGATACTCCCTCCTGTTCAATTTAGATGAAGTTTTATAGCAAATTGCAGTTACCAAGAAATCAAATGATTATTGTCTCATTTTCTACTTTTGCCCTTCCTCAGTTTATGCAAATTAAGAAAAAAGTATAGTTAAAATGGAGAGAGAATGAGTAATATTTATGAAAGTAAGAGAATAATATTGAAAAAATATGATATAAATATGGAAATCGACAACTATTTTAGAACACTTTTTTGTTGCTAAAAAGATAACTAAAAAATAAGGGGGGGAGTATCAATTAATCTTCTCACCAATGAACTGATCACTACACCAATCTCTCGTCAGGAGGGTAGGTACATTTGATTCAATGTATCTGGCCTGCTTTCTGCTTTCTTGGCAATACATTTCTTCCGGAATAATTGTCAAAATAGTCCTTTTTCTTTCCATTTTTTTCGGTTCCGTCCTCTTGAAATATTTTGACCCTATTGGTCCTCTACAATTGCTAATTCACACCAACATAGTCCAAAATCCTTTAATTAAAATAAATTAAATGACTATGCAAGGTTTAGGCTCGAAATTGAGCCATGTCAGATTCGTGCCGGTCAACCTTGTAGTTTTTGAATTGTAATTCTGAAAGTTGTATTGATTTTGTTGTATGTTAATCGTAATCATGTTTTGAGATTACGATTATAATTGTTAGCAGATTTTGGTGGAAATCGACATAAAGATCGTCCAATTTGGGGGAAGAAACGACCTCCCGCCAAGTTAGACCATTTTCCGGCCAAAAAGTGAGAAATTCCGGCCAAGTTTCCAAAACTTGCGCTATGGTGCGAGTTTTAGATTTCGAGCATATTTTCATGATCCTTGGAATAAAAAGAGTCGAATGCACTTAAGATCCGTCGATTTTGAGTGAGTTTGAGGTCTCGTCGGATACACTGTCCATTGTCTTCTCCGGCGAGACGCTTCTTTTCCGGTGGATTTTTTTCATTCCCAAAGCATTTTCAGGATCCATTTGAGCATTGGAATCATCTTCTACATTGTTTTTGTTGATTGTATCATGTTTTCATAGGTTCTAAACGATATGCAGTTGAGAATTTATGTTGGATAATTTTTGGGTTTTCCCTACTTTTCAACGAAGGGAATTCGGGGGTAGATTGATGCAAGCAGTACAGACCGCATCATTCTTCCCTTTAAACGGCTTAATTGTAATGGGTTTTGATATTGTCCTCGTTGATTTATGGGATTAATGGAAGGTCACATCAGGAAAGGGGCTTCTTCTTCGTCTTCGTCGTCATTGTTGCCACCGTCGGCAGTGGCTGCTCATGAGTGGAATCAAAGAGTGGAAGCCTTTAACTTCTTGGTGGGCATTGACTGCAGAATCGTATAAGATGGCATCTTCCATATGGTGAGATATGGAATTTTTTACCTCCCTTTGCCACATAGACAAAATTTTGAGTTAATTTTTTCCAACTCAGCTAATTATCTTTACTTGGTAAATTTAGGACGATATTAGTTCGGACTAACAAACGAAGAGGACTAAATTGGGTCAAAAATTCAGAAGGGACTAATTTGGCAAAAAAGGTAAAGAAAAGGGACATCTTTTGCTATTATTCCCATTTCTTCCATACCTCTCTATCTATCTATATATATATAAGTAATAGCAATAAGGAACAATATAACAAAAATAATACCCTTCTCCTCCTCACCTGCTTTCATTATATTCTGTCCATTTGTATTTAACCTAGAGAATTTCGCCTTTCATTCATCCAATCGTTCAACATCTTCTACCCTCAACGCACAATTGCACTCTTGTGTTCGTTGCGCCAGATTTGGGGATTTCAAATCCAAGCAGATATTCCTTTTTCAATTCGTGTAACTGTAAAGTATGGTTCGCTTTTCGTTGCTTTCTGCATTTCTTTCTATTTTCTTACTACTATGAGATGTTGTTTCACTTGATTTTCCATTATTTTCAAAAGGGGTAGAAGCTCTATCATCAGCATATATCTGAAATGGCGGCTGCAGCTGCTGCACCATCCACCACCGAGGCTTGGACTTACACCGAGTTCGGAGGAGTCGACGTGTTGAGGATTGACGACAATGTCCAGGTCCCTGAGTTGAAGCCCGATCAGGTCCTGATTAAGGTCGCTGCTGCTGCTCTCAACCCCATCGATTACAAGAGAAGACTTGGGATCCTCCTCGCTGCTGATTCACATTTCCCTGTAATTAATCCATCCTCATTCCCTTTTCCAATTGATCTTCTTCTTCTTGAATCGCTTCATAGTTACATTACATTGCCTAGCTAATATAGAATTTTTGCAATCTTTAATCTAGACAACCCCGGGGTACGATGTTGCTGGCGTGGTGATTAAAATTGGGACAGAGGTGAAGGAATTCAAAGTGGGAGACCAAGTGTATGGAGACATAAACGAGAAACCCCTGGAGGGTACTAAACAGTTGGGCACTTTGGCAGAGTACACAGTCGCTGAGGAGAGAGTGCTGGCTTTAAAGCCTAAGAATCTTGAATTTGTCGAGGCTGCTGCTCTCCCTCTTGCAATTCAGACAGCCTACGGAGGCCTCGAAAGCATAGGCTTTTCTGCGGGAAAATCCCTGCTTGTTCTGGGTGGAGCTGGTGGGGTTGGATCCCTGGTCATTCAGGTATATACTTATATACTGCCAGTGTTTACATCTAATCACTACATAGTAGTATTAAAATTGTTTTCTAGGTCAACTCAATTGTTTGTTTTAAACATTAATAACTAATTATTTAAGGTGATGCATATATATATATATATATATATATTATGCAGCTTGCAAAACATGTATTTGGAGCATCCAAGGTTGCTGCCACTTCAAGCACTGGAAAACTGGAATTACTTAAAACCCTGGGTGCAGATTTGGCCATTGACTACACCAGGGATAATATTGAAGACCTTGAAGAGAAGTTTGACTTTGTTTATGATGCTACTGGTAAGAAACCCAACAAAATCTTGTTTCTTTAAAGATTTTCACTATACTAATAGTGATGGCTAGAGGCCTGATGAGTTTGTGGAATTTGAACAATAGGGCATGATGGTAATGCCGCATTGAAGGCATTGAAGGAAGGTGGAAGTGTAGTGACGATAGTATCCGCTTCCAAGCAGCCCGGAATTCATTTCTATTCACTGGTTTCGAAAGGGGAGATCTTGAAGAAGCTAAACCCATATTTGGAGAGTGGGAAGGTGAAGGCAATGCTGGATCCTAAAGGGACATTCCCTTTTGACAAGGTTAAGGAAGCTTTCTCTAACAATTGATATTCTAAAATTACGTGATTAGACGAATCTAACAATATTTTAATTGACTATGTTTTTTTTTTCTTATATAACTAACTAATTATATGTTAAAAAAAAATTAAGTTACTTAATGAAAAGTTACTATTATGCAAATGACTCAATTAATTCAGAACAGAGGAACTAAATATTATTCATCTAGAAAATTTATAAATAATCGTATTTGGTAAGATAAATAAATTTAGAATTAGTTAAACTAATTATGGATTATTAATTGGATTGTGACCCATATGAAAATCTTTTGTTAAAAAGATAGACTTATGAACCAGAAGTGGTAAAAATAAATGTGTAATCGGACCAAAAGGGGATCCAAATCAAATTCAATGAGACAAAAACTGAATTCTCCCTATAATAATCAAACCATCCAACTTCATTTGAAATAGCAAGAATGGAATAAGGAAATAAAATATCTTTTACTTGTAAATTGAAGTTATTAAATATAATTTGTTAGTACATAAATCTAATTAAAGGGAGGACCGATTATTAAAAAATGAGGGTTTCGATAGATGCTGAATTGGAAAAGTTCAACGGGGTGTATTGACCCAATATGTATTTCGTGTTGAATGCTAATGAGATGTGTGCTGGGTATTTAATTATCACCGGTTTGTATAAAAAACGCTCAGCACATACAAAGAGTCAAAGACTCATTCAACACATACGATTATACAAAACACTCATCTAATATTTCAACATGAACTAATTCAGCTTCCAAACCAAATTCCAAAAGTGATAATATGTCACAAGAAGATATTTATAATAATAATAGTAATAAGTAATCATTAATAAGCATGCAAGAATTTCTATAAAAATATTAGTATAAATTTCTTATCCAAATATATTTAAAAGTCATAATCTAAAGAAGATACACATATGCATAAGATTGTAATTTTTTTTATTACGCTAATAATTTTAAATATTTTTAATGTAATATGAATGGATTAATATATAACATTAGTAATTTATTTCAAAAACAAATTTAATATTTAATGTAATAATTTATAATATGGCGTGGGCTGTGCTTGGCAGGCGAGTGTGGAGGTGGTGAAGTTGTGATGTATTGTGACTCCAGTGGCGGTAAAGTTGGCAACATGAGAGGCTAGTGTGTTCCATCCATGCATTATGGCCGACCATTGAAGCAATTAAACAGGCTAGGGAGGGGTTCCAGCAATGTCGGATATTACATGTGTTGCGTGAAGGAAACCAGGTGGAGGACTTGCTGGCTAGAAGGGCCACATTTTTGGACCAATTCTTCACTCTTTGGGCTTATCCCGGATGATCTGACAGAGATCCTTGCTAGAGATAGTAATGGTACCAGGTACCTCAGACGCTGAGCTGATCGGTGCCGATTAATTTTCTTCGGCGGTGTTCCTTTAGCTTGACTTATGGCAGTAACCAACAAAAAAAAAAAAAAAAACACTCATTTCCTAGTTTGTGGTTAAAAAAACAAATTGTGTGAAAACGATGGGTTAAAGGAGAAAAGGAAAAAAGGAGTAACAGTGTACGGGCCTGTTTGTTTTGACTTGTGAAAAAATGAGAAGTCAGTAGAAGAAGGAGAAGGAGGTAGAAGGAGAATTCAAAAGCAAAAACAGTTCAAATAATTGTTTGGATGTATATTATTAAAGTTGCTTTTCAACAGAAACATGTTTGGATGAATTGTACGTAGAAAGACTTTTGATAGATTAAAATTACTAAAATGGACATAAATATGATAAGGATATTTATAATTAATTTTATTTCCTTTTTAAATAGGGTTATTTTTGTATTTTTATTACTAAATGACTTCTCCTTTTAAAAAAAGTAACCCCTACCTACTTTGAAAAGAAGGAAAATTTTAACTTTTACTTCTCCTTTTATTTTAAAAAAAGTCAAATCAAACAGCTAAAAAAATTCAAAAGTACTTTTGAGAGAATCAAAAGTCAAAAGGATAAAAATTAATGCAAAACAAACATACTCTACTACTATTGAACGGGTGATGTCAGCTATGACATCAGCTACAAAATAATACAGTACTTACTAGTAATAAATTAAATGTGGTAGTACATCGTACCGCAATACAATACTACATACAGGAATAAAAACGTGTGTCGTCAAGCTCAAGAGACCACATACCACAAACCCGTCTCCCCGTCTCCATCCCTTTCCAGATTCTTCTATTCTACTCTCTCCCTGGACTGGAGACGCACAGATCATCCGCCATAGCTCTTCTTCTGTTCCAAGCACACCTACGCCTGCTCTTGTGTTGCCGCAGATTGCGATTC